>CAJNSZ010003414.1:0-11251 GCA_905329745.1 Rotaria sp. Silwood2
AACTTAGTAGAAATAACGATTTTCCGTCAAAAAGAGATCCCTGAATTCGCTTTCACAATGATACACGTTGTAGAGCTTTCAATTCTCTACCAAACGTATCACTGTAAAAGCCGATACAAAGTATCGTCTTAACGAAGGGTGCCATGCACTTCGAAATTTGTATGTCAGAAAATTGCACGTTTTCTAGAGCAAAACAATGCAAAGCATAGTTTTCTGCAATCTTCCGAAGCTTCTTCACTTGTAAAATTTACAGCTTAGCCAGAATAAGGATTTGTGGTCTGAAAACTTTTTCATAATCTCAATTTTACGTGTAGAATTCAATGAAGTAATAAAAGTTATAGGTCAATCTTAACCATTTGACAGCGATGCTCGATGAACTGGAGAATTAGTAATTAACAGCCGGTCAAGAGAAACTAAAGTTTGATTAAAGGTTTGAACTGTATCTCACGCGCACCAAACATTAAAAATATCGACGTCATGTTATCGAGCATCGCAAAAACTCATTCTCTTCCTTTTCCAAATAATTCCTTAACCAGTTTGTCTGGCTTTTCAAGAAGTACTACATCATTATCTGAAAACACATTTCAAAATGTAAAACTGTGAAAGTTTCGCAGCACGTAACCTACTCAGATGCACATTTCTCAGTATGTACTTGAGGTTTTGTCTGAAGAATATAGTAGTGTAAAGCTCCGGAGCCCTATTTTATCTAGAGTATAAAGGGGAAAAGACTTTCGCATATAGAAGAAAAAATTCAACCCATGTACGTTCTTTATTCCATTTCAAGGCTTGTTCACTGTCGACTCGGACGTCAGTTGCAATGGCCAGGCCAATGGTGCATACTTATCAAGTCGATACTGCAATGTCTTTCATCAGTGTGTGTCGGGCTCTAGATTTGATTTTCGTTGCCCTCGTGCTAACAACGCTTCATACGATTTATGGTGGAATCAGCAAACTAGCCGATGCGACTGGCCGTGTCGTGTACAGTGCAGCAACCAATTGTTTGGATCGAGTACATCGGCACAGCAAGTTCAAAGTGAAAGCTTAATTTTTTTCAACAACGATTGTCGAGCCTATCCATTTATTTTTAATACTAATAAATAATGAAACTAAATAGAAAAGGTTCACGCCGTCTGTCCGTTGTACGCTGTAAAACGGACCACGGTCTTTTTTTTCGAAAAGTATTTGATTGAGTATTGTTTCTTCAAACGATACCGCTTTGTATCAATGCCTCTCTTTACAGAGCATTCATGTGAGCTATAAAGAGCTTCAGCACGTAGCATTGCTTTACGCACATTTTTTTATTAAAAAAAACTCTCTCCTTCCACCGATGGTCACTCGAAGTTACTAACAAGATTAGTGCCTTACACTTTTGCTTGGTGAGCTGATTACCAAGTCTGTATCAATACCTGTGCCAGTCATGTACAAAATCGTCGCCCGTTCATCATCTTAATGCAACTGCGACTATTGACACTGAGCTCGTTGGTCTCTCTCAACAGCCAAGTCGGATTTCTAGAAACTGAAACGATAGAGACTAATGTAGAAGTTTATTGTGTTTTTTTTCGTAATGTGTTGCGCTTGCTGACAATTCCTGAAAAGTATGGTTAGCTTGCATCAGAAACAAACAATGCAACTCACTATACTCTAAGACCGAAAATTTGACTATCGGAAAATCGCATCATGTGCATTTCTGTTAATTTGTATTGGAACAAAGAAACATTTTACAACCACGATCAATAGCTATGTTTCAGATACATGAATATCTATACTACTGTGTGGCCCTGATAAAACCTGAATGCAGCCGTACCGAAACGAGCGTAAGAAAAACTAGGGTGCATTTAAATTTGGCTTTGCAAAAACACTCTAAACAATCACTTCGACTTCCCTCTCATCCTCGCTTAATACAGTTAGCTACTTCTCCTATGAACATCAGTCATATTAATTAACCCAAAAATATCTCTCTTCTTGATAACTGTTCCAATGTGTGTTAAGGTCAAACTCAGTCTGAACAACGATGTAAATACAGTTCACTAAATATCAGTCATAGAGCGGCAAGAAATAGGAACAGTAAAAAACAACAAGCAAGGACGCTCTCAATGACACAGTCTCACACGCGCACATCACATTAGAGAAAACAAAACAAAAAATTGGTCTTAAAAATTAGTGTGAGAATTAGAAATTAACGAAAATTGTGTTGGTCGATGTGGAACTTATGGAATTTAAAATATTTTGTGTAATTCATCGGTGAGCACATCACATTTTACTTCAGTCTAAACGAAACAAAGAGAGAGAGAGAAAAAGAAACAAATAGCTGGTCTTTAGTAAAAATCATGGTGTAAGCTCGTTAGACAAATATCCTTAACAGGAGAAGAACGTGATAGAGTTAAAAACTATGAAGTCTTCTTCTTCACACTGGTCTATGGTACAGCTTTCTGAGCATACTTTATTTGTATTCACTAAAAGGAGCCCTTGCAAGCAAAAAACTTGTAAAGTGAGCAGCAGTTTTTCAAAGTACATTCATTATCAATGACACATTGTAAGTCCGCTGTTTTTTTTCGGTAGATTCATGCAAAGCAGGTGCAGGCATGAAATTTCCTAAATCTAATTAGTTCCCATATGAGAAAAATTTAGCCTTCTAGTACAGATGAATCTCCTCACATAAAATAAATTCGTTCTGCATTTCAGTTGTTCGAAGCGCTGTCACAAAGTGAACACTTGTCTCTATCAACTTTTTTTAAAAACTGACTTCAGCTCTCACAAAGTCGATGCCTACAACAACTTCATTTCTGCAAAAACGAGACGGCTGCTCTCAGTACTTTACCAAGTTAAACTCTTCAAACAAAACTGCTGCCTTTTCCGTAAGTTTCTATTTTGCCCAGTAATTCCACCACCTGTCCATATTGGTCGTTCATATACCAACTTTCCACCAATCAAAGATTTCCAAAAAAAAATTTAAAAAAATATTGCATTGGTCAAAAAGTAGTGTCCATATCAAAAGTATCTAGTCCCACAAATTTCGAGATGTCGAGTGCACAGTTGTTTCAGTTAATGGAGAATTGTTGGACGCACAAAAGTGTGTATCGTTAATTTGAGCTTTTTTCATAGGCTGAGATACTTGAAAAATACTGAATACTTTAAAAATTTAGCTATTTCAAAATTCCAAAGCTAATTGCAGGAATCGAATCTTGAATAGGCGATAGATACTTTTGCGTAGAAGCATGTGCTCTTTCAAACAAACAAAAAATAAAATTCTAACAGAATGTGGGGGTGGGGTGTAGGTGCGTCTATTGATCTTTCATACACGCACACCTCAAAATGTTGTCTTATTTTCATCCGCTTTCTTTATTCTTCAACAACTTTTTCTTTTTTTTTCTTGCCGTAGTCAGTGTTTAGCGAAAGAATTCTTTTATTTGCATCTTTCTACAGGTGGATGTCTTAAGCATATAATTTTCAATTCACCTTTCCACCACGCGTCGCATTGTTCGTGTCTTGTTTATCAAACGCTGAAACTAGACAGTAAGTAGAAGACTGGGTAAGTATGCTCTTCGCCGAAAGTCACATGGCTAAAATACAAATTGTCGAAATTCGGCGATCTGACAATCGGCAATGTATCGTTTCGATCATATGACTTTCGATGATGTCGCTTTCGGCGATGTGGTCATCGGCAATGTTTTTTTTTCGGCTATGATATACATAATCGTTAAGTCCAGCTGCCTAGGTTGAGTTAGGAACCAAGTTAGGAATCTATTTCAAAACTCGGTTGCAATTCATGATATTAATGACGTAGTTAAATAGCCGCCTCTGTATACAGCTTATATCGAATGAGTGAACGAAAATATTGATCGCGTAACCAAGGATAATTTATAAGGATCATCGAAAAACACTCGGCGATCTTCATTTCGACAATGGGAGTTTCGGTGTCAGTTTCGGCTATCGCACGTGTCGGTGATCTCGTTTTCGGTGATATGCATTACATTCGCAGACTGATTAGAAGATGAACGATGCAAATTGATTTCTAGGTTGCGAGATGGCATCAACTAGACAACAAAAACCTTGTGTTGGATGTCAAAATGGAGTAGTTACATGTACTGGATGTGAAAAGCGCTTCTGTTTTTCTCATTTTACAGAACATCGACAAGAACTTGAGAAACGAATGGATGAAGTTGTTCACGAGCATAATCAGTTGCGAGACGCTCTCAATCCGCAAGGTACTGCACATTACCTTCTGTCTCGAATTGATAAATGGGAACAAACATCAATTCAGAAGATTAAAGATACGGCTGAGCAAGCTCGAACAGATCTACAAGCATGCCTTGATCGTACGAAGCATCGGCTGACAGATTCACTTGGCAGCATGACTGAACAATTGAAATCAAGACAAGCATCAACTGCCTACACCGAAAAAGAACTCGACGGATGATTGAGACAGTTGGATCAACTGCGACAGATGCTTGAGAAACCACCGAATATCGACATTTCAGAGGATAAGACAATATGTTCGTCTATTTGTATGATCAAAGTGACAGAGAAGTCTAATAGTGAAATGAGTCGCATGGGTAAAGAAATGACTGCACAGCCCAGGCCACCATCAGTAGTGGTCCCGGAACGTAAGTGAATTTCTTATTTGGTTCTTCATATCTCCATGAAATATGTTATAAACTTAGAAACCCTCTGGATGAGACATTGCGAAGAAAAATCATATGGGATAGTTTTCCATCGTACTTACTAGATATGGGTTATCTACATTCCAGGGTTTGACGCTACTTATTGCAACTTAGCACGTTAAATGAAGCGTAACGACTGACAGCTAATACGAGCGGCAAGATTTTGCTACTCGAACGCAGGAGAATATTTTTAGGCTTTTATTTCTATAGACGTGTAAGTAGGGTTTTGATCAAGCTGAGAACAAGCAATTTAGTCAGTGTCAGAAACACATCTGATTGATCCCAACTATATTCTTTTGCGAATCAAAAACCATCGAAACAATCGATATGAGACAAGTTGCTGACTCAATATAAATAGAAAAGAGCTTAAATAAAATTAGTTTTCTCTTTATAGTTCTTGAGATATAATAGAAGATGTGCAGATTGAAATAGATTCTCTTCAGAGCGTAGATGTGTATTTGGATTAAGTGAAGTTCAACAGTGACACCCACAACTACATTCGACGCTCTTTTGTCAATCCAATCTATACTTTTTTTCTTCATTTGTTTAGACCGAACCGAGAAGAACACTCCTAAGTCATCAAAACAAAAACACTTTGTTTGCCAATCTGACGGTTCCTGCCATTCAATATTTTTGGCAACCATGTCTGCAACGCAATAGATGATACTTGTGCCACAAATTTACGGAATATTCGATTCGAATTATTGTTACAATTGAACATATTCCTCTATTGTCATATCGAAAGTTTCATTAAATATGTAAGTATATAACATATACAAAACGATGACTACCGAAAAGATCTTTCGATGCACTGAGCTCTAGTCAGGTACTACGCAGTTGTTATAGAAGAGCCGAATCAAACTTTGAGGATCGATAAATCTGCGAAGTTTACAAATAACAACGCGAAACAATTTCATTATTCACTTGCAATGTAATAGTCGATAATGTTACTAACAGTCAAGCTTGGTTTCGAACTGAATACGATCTATGAACAAGAAAATTGTGAGTATGATTGACTTGCGATCTGATTACCAAAGATGTTACCAATAGTGAAGCTTGGTTTCGAAGTGAGCACCATAGTTGAACAGAGTCATAATGAGAATGATTCACTTGCCATGTGATGGTCGATGATCTCACTAACAATGAAGCTTGACTTCGAAGCGAGCACCATAATTGAACATAGTCATGGTGAGAATGGTTCAATGGCAATTTGATGGTCAATGATGTGATCAGCAACGAAGCTTGGCTTCGTAATGAGCACCGTATTTGAACAGAGTGTTAGTGAGAATGATTTATTTGTGATGTGACGACTGATAATGCAACCAACAGTCAGTCTTGGCTTCGAAATGAGCACCATAGTTGAACAGGGTGATAGTGAGAATGATTCATTCGTGATGCAACAGATGATAATATCACTAACAGTCAATTTTGGCTTGGAAGTGAACACCTTAGTTGAACAAAGTGATCCTCAGAACGATTCATTTGTAATGTGATGGTCGATGGTGTCACCAACAGCCAAGCTTGGCTTCAAAGTGAGCTTCATGGTTGATTAGACTTGTACTGAGAATGATACATGTATGGTGTGATAGTTGATATTGCCATCAATAGCCAAGCTTGACTTCTAAGTGAGCTTCATGGTTGATTAGACTTGTATTGAAAATGATACATTTATGGTGTGATAGTTGATATTGCTACCAATAGCCAAGCTTGACTTCTAAGTGTACACTGCAATGGAACAGAATGGTACTGAGAATGGTGCATCTGTAACGCAATAGTCAATGATAAAATCAACAGCGAAGCTTGGTTTCTAAATGTACACCATAGTTGAATAGAATAATCGTTGAAAGGATTTATTTGCAATGCAATTGTTGACGATGTTTCTAAAAGTCAAGCTTGGCTTCTAATTGAGTGCGATGTTTGAAAAAGAAAATTGTGTATAGGATTCATTTATGATGCGGTGATCCATGATGTCAGCAACAGACAAATGTGGCTTCAAAATTTATGCCATAGTTGAACAGATTGTTCATGAAAATCATTCATTTGTCATGTAATACCAATGATCCCACCAACAGCTAAGCTTCGCTTCGAAGTAATCATTTTGGTTGAACAGAATACTGCATGAATGATTCATTTGTCATGTAATGCCTATGATATCACCAACAGCTAGCTTCGCTTGGAAGTGAGCACCTTACTTGAACAGAGTGCTGGTTAAAATGATTCATTTGTGATGTTATGGTTGATAATATGACCAGGAACCAAGCTTGGTTTCAAAGCGAGCCCCCTAGTTGAACCCAGCGCTGATGAAAATACTTCATCTGCTATGTGATCGTTGATCATGTCACCAACAGCCGAGCTTGGCTTTAAAGTGAGCACCATAGCCAAACAGCATCCTACTGAGAATGATTCATTTGTGATATGATTGTCGATCATGTCAAGAACAGCCAAGTGTGGCTTCAAACTGAGCACTGTGGTTGAAAAGAATGATTATGAGAATGATTCATGTTTGATGGAGCAATTGATGATGTCACCAGCAGTCAAGTTTTGCTTGGACGTGATGAACACCTTAGTTGAACAAAGTAATCCTCGGAATAATTAATTTGTGATGTGATGGTCGATGATGTCATCAAAATGAAAGCTTATCTTTGAAAGGAGTGTCAAAGTTGAACAGATTGGTGTTGAGAGTAGTGCATTTGTGATGTGATGATTAATGGCATCACCAGCAGTCAGGTTGCATTTCAAAGTGAGTACCATGGTTGAACACAACGCTGATGAAAGTTATTTATTTGTAATATTATAATCGTGGTGTCAACAACAGCCAAGCTTGGATTCAAAGTGAGCACCATCGTTGAACAGAGGGATTTTCAGAATGATTTATTTGATATATGACAGTCGGTGATGTCGCCAACAGCCAAGCTTGGCACCGAAGTAAGCAATATAGTTAAAGAGAGTGATGCTGATGATGATTCATTTTTGATGGGATGATTGATGAGATTATGAGAAAACAAACTCGATTTGAAAGTGAGCACCATAGTTGAACAGAATGATCTTGAGAACAAACTATTTGTAACGTGATGGTCAATGACGTTATGGATAGTCAAGGCTGGCTACAGATTGAGCACCACTGTTGAACAGAGGGATGTTCAGAATGTTGCGTATGTGATGTGATTGTCGATGGCATCTTCAACAACAAGCTTGCCTTCAAAGAGAACATCATGGTTGAACAGGGTGATGGTGGTTATAGTCCAGTCGTCATGTTATGGTCGGTTACTGTAACAGATTTTGTGGCTCTTACATGGTTTATAGTAGTGGAATATCACAATACATGTGAAAGATGCGGGAATCCATATATTTCGTTTCTGATGTGATGATTGATGATGCATCCAACAATCTAGCTTGCCTTCGAAGTGAGCACCATAATTGAACAGAATGATAATGAGGATAATTTGTGTGGGTCGTGATGGTTGACGAGATTATCAACAGGCAAGTTTGCCCTAAAAGTGAGTAACATAGTTGGACACAGTGTTGGTGAAAATGATTCATTTGTGATGTTACGGTTGATGATATCACTAACAGTCAAACTTGGGTTCCAAGTAAGCACCTTAGTCGAACAGAGTGTTGATGAGAATAATTCATTTGTAATATGATGGTCAACGATATCCGAAAAAGGCAAGCTTGGTTTCAAAGTAATCACCTTAGTTGAATAGAGTGTTGATGAGAATGCTTCATTTGTGATGTGATGGCCAACGATATTTCTAATAGCGAAACTTGAATTCAGAGTGAACATCATAGTTGGACAGAGTGATCGTCGGAATGATTCATTTGTGATGTAATGGTGGATGATGTCACCAACAACCAAGTTTGGCTTGAAAGCAAACACTATAGTTGAACAGAGTGATCGTCGGAATGATTCAGTTGTGATGTGATGATGAATGATGCCACCAACAAACAAGCTTGGCGTCAGAGGGAGCACGATTTCTGATTGAGAGATTAGATGCAAGAAATGCCGCCATGGCAAGGATTCATGAATCCAGTCGTCGCTAACACGCTGTGCTGTTTAGCAACACTTCCGGAAGAAACGAAATTATCGAAATGAAAGTTTTGTATTGCTACGACTGTTGTTTTACGTATTATTATTCTATGACTCTATCAGGAAGAATAGTGCTGATGCCACATTGATGACTCGTGGCTTAAACAATATCAGAACAAACGGTTCAGTGACAATTAATTGTAGGAAGTGAAAATAAATGAAACTATAGTATTTTTGAAGAATTTCTAAACTGACAAGGGAAGTATTCCAACCGTTTAAAAGTTTTTGACTCCATCTTTTGGCTATAAGCAAGTTTCAGTGAGACTAAGACAACCCTAAAAGCGTTCGTACCCATAGTTCTTCCCTCCCGAGATACAATCAAACGTATAACAAAAAGTTTTCTTATTATTTTGTTTTGAAAAAATGGTTTTCCTGTAGGTCTAAAGATTTCTCACATTAAATATACCAAGAGAATCGATCACAGGGAACTGATATGCTCACGTTTCAATTATCAACTATATCAAACTACGAAGAACTGAAGATTTATTAGTAAAGTATCAAATTAAAACAAATTTCTTTTATATATGAGAAACAAAAAATTATATAATATTTTAGTTAACCTACAAGTGTGGAGAAAGTAGAAACTTATTTAATGATAATGATACTCTGTGTAGAAATGATGAAAACATAATACTCTTCGACACCATGAGCGACATATAAAACTAGGAGTTGAATATCGTTCTTCGTTGCATAGCGACGATTCGAAAGAGAGGCAAGCTTCCGCAACATTATAAAAATGGTCAGGATAAGTACTCGTATATCCGCTCGTGAGCCAACCGTACTGTATGAGTTTACGAAAGAGAGGTGCTGCCATTTGAGAATATACAAGTAATAATAGTTTAATGAGACTATTTCGATCAGATATTTGAATATTCAATTGGTCGAGAGCAACTCGATCACATATATGACGAATAATACCCTTCATTTACCTATTAAAATATATATCGAGTGGTTGTATCTTCTCCGTTATCTTGTCGGGTACTTGTAATCGTTTCAAACCTTCCACCTTCGCATAGATTTTCTCATCCTTTTGGTCTCGTTAGGAACCAGAAAGAAGTATTCATTTGTTAGGCCGATTGGGAATGAGAACATGTTCACGACAATACTCAACATGAGAACTGGTAAGTTTGTCAGACTTCGAACAGGTAGCAACAGCATTATCAGCTCGAAATATTCGGTACTGAACATCTGAAATTTAGTAAAGGTTAATAAACTTAAAAAGATTGAAAATTGAAAATTGAAAATTGAAAATTCACCTTCACTTATTCGACCATTCGATTTCTGTAGACATGACAAAAGAGGTCCAAGGACTTGTCTCTCCATATTAATAATAGGTTGAACAGCAAGGGGGTATGCGCTGCATCAAAGCACCAAATTTGGCTACCAGGTGCTCAAAAAGTGCTGGAGTTGCTATGGTTCTCATACACAGTTTATATTGGACCGAATAGTAAGCTGATAGCTGTGAGCAGAAGTGAGCTAATTCCAAGTAGTTTGGGGTTAGTGAGTTACGTCTGATGAGTTTTGGTTTGTATAATGGACTTATCACACTACTTCGCATTGTGTATAATGGCGCTGTGCTATAATGTCGTATGGATTTTTAAAAATTTAACTCTTTATATAAATCCAAAAACGAAGAAATCTCTAATATTCACGTTGTGAAGTACCAAAATAAGATCATAGTCATTCATTAAATGATGGGCTTGCAGAATCGAAGTCGCTAGTCGATTTGTCCACGCTCTGCTTATCTGAAAATTATAACCAAGTTTCTCAGTCTCAAACGCACAATTCTGGTTTATATTTTATGTCAACAACGAATTTTCGAGAGTGAGTAAGTTGAGTTTGAATTCAGTTTTCCTGGAAACTTTTACTATTCCGATAAGTAATAGAAATTGAGCTTTTGGAAAAGTGGTTTGTCAGATATTATTATAAATGGGCAGTTCGAATATCAGTAGTATTTTCTTGTAAATTGCAATGGTTAGTTTGTTATCAAGAAAAGTCGGATTTAAAAAGAAATATCGCCAAAATGAATGCAACAAAGACATGTTTGAATTGACTGTATTTATGGCTTAAAATATTATTCTTAATCCTAAAACGGTGAGTTTTCACGAATGTATATGTTTGCCTGTGCATTGCTTCTTTGGAAAAAAAAGGACAAATAAAATTTGTGCATATCTGAAGTTGACAAAATTAGAGACTCATAGCATGAAATGCTCAATCACTTATTGATTTTCTGTATCCAGATCTTAACAAATCAAGTTTCTGAGTTTGAATGACCAACCAATCCGAGTGTACATGTAAATTGGCCACAGTTTGTACTTATGATTGTAGATGAGGGTGTGGGTGTCGGTGTGCTAAGATACAGTACTCATACTCATACCCGCACCCACACCCACGCCCACACCCACCCACACGCACACCCACACCCACGCCCACACCCACCCACACGCACACCCACACCCACACCCACGCCCACACCCACACCCACACCCACACCCACACACCC
>CAJNSZ010003415.1:0-11250 GCA_905329745.1 Rotaria sp. Silwood2
ATCATGACAGCATATACAATGTTAGGGGAATAAACTGATATGAGAACCATGAGATCTGTATTAGTTAATAACGAAGAAAAGCTGCATGCAAATCGTTTCAAAATAAACTGAACGACCTGTATAGTTTTTGTTCAAATATAGAAACAAATTCGAATAATATTCTCTTTCGTTTGTTTTTAGTAGATCATTTGAATAAAAGTTTTTATTTAAGAAATTTTTTTTAAAAATCCGAATGTCTCATTCTGCCAGTACTTGTTTGATCATTATTATCATTCGATGATGAATCAATTTGATCTAATTCATCTCTTGTTGCATTTCCATATTCTCGAATTATTTTATCATCTTGTTTTACCGTAGTATGATGTTTATCTCCACCTATTTTACTTATTGTTTCAGTTTTGTTATTTTCATTTTGATTTGATGATTATTGAATTTTTTTTTTCAATAACGTTCCTTCCCGATGTTGTTGTTTCTCGTTTCGTTGTTATCATAATAAAAATTCTTGGAAATGCTCCACTAAGACTATGTTTTTTAATAGTAGAATCAAGATTTTCGTCATCATGATGATTATCTACAAAAGATATTTATTTAAGAAAATTCATTTTTAGAATAGGTTTTTGTTGTGTTTTTACTTTGAAACTCTTGTTTAAGAACCATACCTCTTAGACTAGTTGATGGCTGACAATTTTCATTGTTAAAATCTTGTGAAGGACTTGAAAATGTCGTTGAGAAATCGAAGAAAAGTCGATCGAAATTAGCAAAGATTTTTTCAATTGAGGGAAAATAAACCATTAAATGGAAAATCATCATCATCATGATAATGATCTTCCGATTTAATTTTTATTATTTTTATTTAAATACTGAGGAAAATTATAAAAAGTGTGTCTTCAGACATGTAATTATCTCTTAGTTTACAACAGTTTTGACAGTTTGATAATGAATTAAAAGTTTTTTTTTCTTGATGCGAACAATCGCTTATTGTAATTTGAATAAATTGTTTTGAATTTCAATATGTTTAGTACAGTTGAACAAGAAAAGGCTGCCGGTATGAATATTGAATAGATGTGTATGACACCTCATAGTTCAATGAACTGAAAGAATCTTATGAAAAATAAGTTGCCTAATAGCTCTTCTCACTTTAACATAATCCAATCACCAGCTTTTTTTTATTATAATTAAAACTGGTTACAGTTCATAAAAGAAAACGAACTAATCTGTATTTTCTATATTTTGTAAATGAACTCAGTTACCAATTCAGTGATTCTATCGAGATATTGCAAAGAAAGATCGAATATCAAATGAAATCGTATCAATAAAATTTCTTAAACGATTATAAAGTACTCACGTCAGTTGCATTAATGCCATTTTATAAATCGAGATTATTCATTTATATATTATCATAGAATTTCAATATCCATTAGAATGTTACAAGAAGCTTTTCCTCTTTCTTAGTACTCTGGAAAGTCAGAAATAAAGCTTTCATTTCTGTTGTTTTTAAATTTCATCTTAGGAAACGTATTTTAAATCAAATTTACATTTTTAAATCGTAGTAATCTCTTTGCATCTGCAGATTATTTTTTAAAGATAAAGGATCCATTTATCTTTATTGTTTAAGAATAAAGGATTCATTTACCTTTATTTTATAAAGTAAAAGTAAAGTACCACCTCTAATACGTAACAATGCAAGAAAATTATAAATACTGATAAGGAATAGAATCATTTCAAATGGATCTAATATCATTACATAGATTTTAATAATGAAAACAAGTGTTAGAAATCCGAAATTTTTTTTTTGAATAGGCTCTCTTTATTGTTACGCCATCAGCGCTTACACTGATAGAAGAACAGAATAACAAAAATGAAAGCTAAGAAGAAAGAAAAGGGTGACAACAAAAGGAGAGAAAGATAACGAATAGGGAAATAAGGAAGTATCAGTAGAGTAGAGAAGAGTAATTCACGAAATGTAAAGGTAACACGCAGAAATGAGGAAAAATAAAATGAAGGAAAAGGTGAGAGGGAAAGGAGAGATCACGTCTGTTTGAATGTGCTTTAGACTTAGTATGATGGTTCAGGTCATGGTTTATTCAGGGTGGTTCGTGTAACTCTTGTTCTTTTTTGTCGATTTTCTGGTATCTATCAATAAAGGGTGTGGGTGTAAGCGTGAGTGGTGTGGCTGTAACTGTGACTGGGTGCGGCTGCGCCTGTGAATGAGTGTATGAATGAAAAGAAGACCAACACCGCATCCACATCCACACCCACACAAAAATACAGGACAATATTATTGAAAAGTATCTCTTTTGAGAGTGAGCCAATTGAAAAAGCTACTTATATTGTGAAAATTTCTTTTTTTTCTAAACATCAAAAATATCTTCGTTTCTTTATTTTGAAGTTTGAAACTTTAATTTTTATTTTGAGTTACAATTCCTAGTTCGTACAGATCTTCTGTAGCTTAACTCAATTTGTTCCAAATATCAAGAAAAACTTCTTTCTTTTCAAGAAGTCACATCATCTTTATCTTTGATACAAATCTAAAGTCAACGTTTGTTTTGAAAATTTTCTCAAATAATCATTCAATTTTGTTCAGACTTTGAAATATTGTCATGAAACTCTCTTTTATCAAGTCGAAATTAGTTGTTTCGATGCTCCAACTGTACTATGTTGACTTAAAATATGCTAAACTAGGACTCTTCTAATGCTTATGAAGAATTTTTCTGGCGAAGTGAAAATGTTTAATCCAGAGATCAGCTGAAAAGAGAAGCTTAGTTGGTTGACTTTTAGCGCATTTTGCAGTTGTTTTGCTCCTTTGTCACCAATTTGATTACCATATAACCGCAATTGTTGTAATGTCTATAGTAAAAAGTGAAGAACATGATTGGAATTACAAGATTATTCTGTTTAACGTCTAACGCTATGTATGATATTAGAATGATTCTTTGGTGTCGAAACGTGAGAAGAGAGATTCGATGTGTGATTAACAGACGATAAGTTCATAGAACATTAGATCTCAATGTCTTTTGCATTAATTTGCTTTCAATTCTTCAACTATTTGTAGCGTCAATAGAAATATTTTGCTGATAAAAGAGACGATGAAATCGTAAATCTTAATTATGTATAATTAATCTTTAAACTCGGTCAGATGAGTTTTCTGTATGCCTGATACATTTCTGTAGATTGGTTTGATTGAATAGAAAAAGAAGAAATAGATGGAGAAAATTGAATGTGTCTAATTCATGATAAAATTCTTTTCGAAAATTTTATCCTTATTTATAAATATTTTCATTCATTTTCTCTTTAAATCTAAACGAATTTTAAACAAATGAAAGATATTTGACTTGACTAGTTTTTTTTGTCATATTTGAAGACAAACAGACAATTCTTAGGTTTTGAGAATTGAAATTTAATTAAGCAAATTTGGGTGTGGGTGTGGGTGTGGGTACGGATCTGGATGTGTATGAAGGGGACATTCATACCCAAATTCACATCCACATCCACACCCACATCCACATCCCACACCCACACCCACACTCACCCACACCCCACACCCACATCCTAACCAAAATTTACAGAGGACAACATCAACGACGACAAATACATTTCATACAGACAATTTTATACTTGAAAAACATTATTTAAATCAAACATTAGTTTATTTTCAAAATTTAATTACTAAACAAAATAACAATCAATCATTAGATGACACATATATTATTCTTGGTAATACTTGTTTGGAAATGCAAGATTTTCATCGAGCATTGATATTTTTTCGCACATTACTTAAGAAAAAACTTCAACGAAATAGTTCCAAAGATACATCATAGCTAATGCATGTTTAATAATAGGCAATATTTATGCACAAATATCCAATATTTCTGATGCATTACAACATTACAGACAAGGACTAGTGTTTTCTCAACGTGTACCAGGTGTAGATAAATCTATAATTCATGAAATTAAAGCTCGATTACAGCATTTGATTGTTTCTCAATTTGGACATCTCTATCCATATTGATAATTTAACTCGATGAACATTATGTAATTAATACATTCTTTCTATTAACATATTTAAATAGATAGATTTTACACAACTATATTGAACATTTATATTTTTTTTTTTGTATTGATTAAAATTATTCTTTTCCTTTGTGTTTTATTTTATTTTTTTGGTTTGTTAGCAAAGATAAAGAAACAAAAGAAGAATTTATGTTATTATCGAATAGTGGAACGAAATCTAGCTAGAGCACAATACGTATACTTTAAAAGATAAGGTAATTGAAAACGTATATATTTGTCATCACAAATGAAATTAGAATAATGTTTGAAAATAACTTTTTTATCTATATAATATATTTAGTCACCAATGAAAACTATTTTGGAAAAAAACGCAAAAGAATGGTTTCATAAAGATAAGGAAACCTTTTTTCTATGTAAAGAATGCGTTCCTTTAGCTAGTGCCCAACCAACCATTCGATAGGTATTTTCAGGCGTCGATTTTGGCTTCCGTTGGGCATCGAAATTTCAAATCGACCCCTGGAAGTGCCATTTTCCGATGGGTCGAGGGCTCGGCGATGGGTTGTTTTTACTAGCAATTTTCGACCACTCGAATTGTCATTTTTGATGGATCGAAATCTCATCGAAAAAAAGAATTTTTATCCAATAGATGTCTCAATTTCGAGTTGTTCAGACCCATCGAATATAAATGTTGAGTCGTCGAAACCTATCGAATATATGCGAAGGAATAGATTTGAACAAGGATACTTACAATTCATTTTGATCGAACAGTTGAGCTGAATATGTACTATTAGTCCTATATCAAAACGACCTTTTTAATTCATAAGAAGATAGTACTTAATGTTTCATGCTTTTTTATATTATTTTTTGAAAATTGAAAATAATACTTTTTGTCCAACGAGATGATCTTCTTTTAAACATTAGAAATAATATTTTTCATCTGGAAAAAAGATTATTTTTTGAACACTAAAAATTATATTTTTTTATCAAGAGAAATGTTTTTATCATGAAAAAAATTTCATCAAGAAAGAAAATTTTTTATATCTCTGTAAGTGACACATGAACTTTTTTATTTATTTAAGATTCCGTATAAATTACTTATGGAATAAATATGACGTGCAATATGCGATAATCGGTCGATTTGAATGTGGAAGTATGAGGTCAATATTTAGTAATTTTTTTTAAATTCAAAAAGTGGACATTCATTATTGCTATGTCTTAGTCAAAAAAGCAGGCGAATGTTATTTTTAGTTTCAATTAATGGACGATCAACGTTGACCAGAAAATTCTGAAATTAAGGTGACTTATGAAGCAAACTCGAATAGTTCTACTAAAATTATTGAATAAAAATAAAGAATATTTTAGAATCGGATTTGAAGTTTCATATGGTCAATATTATAGACTTTTTTGTCAAAACTGTTATTATGATCAGTTTGACTCTATTGAAGCACTGAATATGATTCTTTCAATATGTTTGTTTTAGTCGAGTAAATTAAATGTGTAAGAGAAGTCGGTAGCATTATTTCGATAGGTGACTTCTCCCGAAGGTATCGAAATATATACGACGAGTCGAAAATGAGTCGTCGATAGGATACAGTGTCTAAGTCCTCGAAATTCGATGAGTGTCAAATGGATCAAAATTAAAACAGAACGAACAAAATATATGTACATCAAATTTTCGACCACTCGTCGCACCCATCGATTGGTTTTTTTCGTTTGCTTGGGTGAATGCGTTCATCTGCAAGAAGAAACACTCAGTCTGAAGGAACTCGTTCTTTGTCGTTCTAGAATAAGGGGTGTGGCTGTGGGTGTGAGTGTTGCTGCCACCTACATGTACACTCACACCCCACACCCACACCCTATCAAATAAAAACATAAACAAACCTTAGTGAACACACTCTTTTCTATTTGAATACCTTTATTTAGCATGTCTCCGCTGATTTTTATATAGCCAAGCATGAAGAATGATTAAACTATCCATTAAAAATCATAAAATAGCGATTAACATCACAAAACTATGTTCTATGTAAGGAAGGTTTTCCAGAGACCCCATGAAGACTCTCAGAAGATCCAGAAAATATGTCTGTTCAATTTGTCATTGGTTATTGCCTATGTGAGCAAATTTTCACTCGGTTTGAAGAAAAAATACTCATTTTCTTTAAAAATAACCTTTCCCTTTCTCGTATGATACCAGTACAAACGATTTTTCTCAACAAAAGAAAGAAAAGAAAAAAAACGATGCGTAACTTTGTGACTGATGGTACCACGAGTCGAATGAGATAAAATATTTGGCTTTATCACTTACGTAGAAAAAGTAGATAGGTTTACAAAAATCGACCTATACGCGGTGCATCCGACGCGATTCGGAGCGCCACCACCAATGGAGTCTTGGATCTATAGTTGATCTAATAATTTATTTCTACTCAGTTTTCTATGCTGAATCTGAAAAAATTATTCTCAGAAGCAAAACGAAAGAATAAAATGGAAAATTTTGCACATTTCGAGAAAGGATGTGTTTTTCTCGAAAAACGACACTTTTCGAGTATTTCGTATTTTTCGACCGAAAGAAAGCATTTGCTAAGGCTAAAAAGTAGATTGTCGTGATCAGCAGCTCAAGTTCTATCCGATGATGTAAAAAACACGCGAAAAAATTTTTTGCTTGAAATTCGCATTGCCGGCACCTTATATCTGAATGTCGATCTTCAGTCAATTCACTAAATCTTAATGATATACTTTTTCTCGGATTATTTACTCGAGAAGTAGCTTTCGAAGTTGCACTTACGGAGCTTTTACTTTTACTTTGTGATAAAATGTTGCTGTGTAAATCTTATTTTGGAACATAATTAGTTAAAAATATTATTCATAAATACCGATGAACATATAAATTTCTTGTACTGTTTTCAATTTCAGTTTGAGAAATACGAGTTATGTCGATGTAACAAAATGAGGCAGAATGCAGGACGAGATGCGTCTCTAAAAGAAAAATGAAGCGGAATGGGACATGAAGGAACAGAAAATTTAGTCACTAAAACCAAGCGTTAATAGACTGTGGATACTCTAGTAGAGTCTGCTTTAACGATTTCGAATTACTTTATAATTTATTCATATCGTGCATTGTATGTTCAATATGAAACCGAATTGATTCTTATTGTCTTTTCTAATGATTCCAAAAGAAATCTTTGAATGATTGAAATATATTGTCCATATGCCAATATAAGAACCATATTTACATTGAGCCTGAATTCACAATTATATATTAAACTCTATGCATTCTTCTGAAAAGATTATTGAGTTTAAGTAATAGTCTCTAATCCCAATATTTTGATATTCTCACCTAGCTATGCAATGTTAACTCTAACTTAAGAAATTATTCATGATGAGAAATTCATTCCTTTATGTCTCAAAATGAAGTTCCAATCTGTCTTAATATACATAGTGAAAGAAAATTTTCACAGGCCAATTTGTTTATAGTCGCTTAGGCTTTTTGTAACAGTTTAAATGACTATCAGAAAAACAACGAGATAAATAGTTTTGTAATTATAGACTACTTCCTTAAGATATGTGCTTTAACTATAATATTCGGAGAAGAAGTTAATTAAACGAAAAGTCAAAAGTTGTTAATAAACTTCATCTGCTTGAAACGATTTAGATAGTTCTGTACTATTCAACATTTCACCATCATAAATTCCTCCAGTAACTAGTACTTTTCCATTCATCAATACGGACGCTGTATGATCACCTCGTGGACTATTCATCGTACCAATATTTGCCCAAGTTTCTGTTAATGGATCATACAATTCAGCAGTATCAAGAGGATAATGGTCGAATCCACCAGTAACTAATATGTTTCCATTTTTTAATACGGATGATGTATGTTTCCATCGAGGATGATTCATGCTACCAGTGATAGCCCACATTCCTGTTAATGAATGATATAACTCAGCACTATATCGATTAAAATTATAATTCGCGCCACCAGTAACTAATATCTTTCCATCCGTTAATGAAGACGCTGAGAATAGAATCCGCGTATAATTCATACTACCAGTAGTTGTCCAAGTCTCTGTTGATGGATCATATAGTTCACCGCTACGTAAACGGTTCGAACTAGTAGAATCACTATATCCACCGGCAACTAACACTTTTCCATTTGTTAATATGGATGCTATGTGTTCAGCTCGTGCATCATTCATATTACCAGTAGTTGTCCAAGTATTTGTTGATGGATCATACAACTCAGTACTATTTAGAACATCTTCATTAATACGTCCACCAGTGACCAATACTTTTCCATTTGCCAATACGGATGCTTTATGTTCAGCTCGTGCTTCATTCATGCTACCAGTGATTTTCCAAACTCTAGTTGATGGGTCGTACAATTCAGTGCTGTTCAGAAATCCTTGGTTATTAAGTCCTCCAGTAACTAGCACTTTTCCATTTATTAATACAGATGCTGTGTGCTCTGCACGTGCATTATTCATGTTACCAATGATTGTCCAAAGTCCCGTTGATGGATCGTATAATTCAGTACTATTTAGATAGTCTAAATCACCAGATCCACCAGTAACTAACACTTTCCCATTCGCCAATATAGATGCTGTGTGTCTTCGTCGTCCTTGATTCAAACTGCCAGTTTTAGACCAATCTAGTTGAAAACATAGGAAATCGTTTAGTAGTATTAATATAAAATTTTTAGAATTTCTAATATCGCCAAAAAATATCTATAGGAAGTAGTGTTCTACAGGAGTACAACTTTTTACACCTAGGCTCGAACAGAATTTTCTTTCTATCTAGATTTGTCCCTCTTATTCCGAACTCTAACAGGGCCCAGATAGTCGTACTCGGTATCCGGGCTCAAAGTTGAACAACATCCAGTGAGTACTTTCACAGCTGTAGTATAACTTCCAAAGCTTTATCTTACATCGTAAAGTTTATCGTTTAGATTCTTCCAACACCAACAATACAAACAGAAGAGAAGAAATCTTATTTTTCTTTCAATATAGGTAGCTTCTTCAGAATATGGTATCCAGGGATGCCACCTTTTCCGCTTTTTGCGGAAAGTTTCCGCATTTTCGCCTTTTTTCCGCTATTTTAGTTTTTCCCTCGTTTTCCCAGCATAGCCTCGATTTTTGATCGCATGAGTTATCCCATCTAGCTAAAACTTTTTAAGAAAAAAAAAAGCTTGCATTGCAGTTGGTTACAGCATCCATAACTCACCTATTCTATATGTTTTCGAAGGAGATTTATCAATCACATGACGAAATGCTATATCTAGAATTCTCATTTTTACAAAATACCTTGCTTCAAGTCAAAAGCATTGATTGTGTCGAAATGAGATAGATGTTTAAATTCGTCGTTGCTATGTAAAAGAAGAACTTCTTTTAAAAAGCAGGGCTGATGCAAACCAATTCAGAATATTTACAATGAAAATGTTTTTTCTTCTGCTTAGATATCAGGTTTCCGTACAGTGAACTGCATCATACCAAGAAAATGTTGTTACACATTTCGAGTCAAATCTTTCGATTCTACGAACGAAAGTTGCTGCTTAATATCAGATATTAGCTAAAATTTTCGTGCCTGAAGGACAAAACAATCACCAGTCCATGACATTGATCTATTGTTGGTCAGGTCAAGCACAACAGATTTGAGCGAATAAACACTGTTTTTTTACATAATGAGAATCGTTCCAATCCTATACACAACTTTCTACAGCCGAAACATTTCACATCAAACTGGTTTGATAAGTTTGAGCGATGCTAATTCCTAAAATAGGTAAGATTTTAAGATATCATAGTAGTATGAATCTGTGTAATCGGTAATTCCTTACTAAGATTCGCTTGATCTACACATCTTAAAATGTTAATCAAAGTCGTTCGTTGCCCTACCATTGCTTTGAGGGAATGAAAAACTTAGATAGATTTTGGGCGAGCGTGACAGAAAACTGGATCCGTATTTATAATACTCATTACAAAACTCAGTCATGAAAAACGCGACTGCTCTCTTTAAATCCGTAGAATGCGTAGTCAGAGCACTTTTTATTGATAGAAGCTTGTTATGAGTTCATCAAATGCTAGTAAAATTTGAAAACAGCTACTAGATAAAATAAAAGCGTGCTTCGACGAAGCCTTCACCTTTTTTGTTTTATCAAGTCGCAGCTAGTCGACAACTGGTTGATACATGTTGCTAAATACTCTTTCGTTTCAGATATTTTAAAAAATTCGAAGCCAATATGTTTATTGTTGAGAAAAATTCGAAACATTTGATTAGAACTACATATAGGAAAGAGTGTATAATAGTTTCCGCAATTTTTCCGCTTTTCACAAGGAAAATTCCGCTTTTTTGGCCTGATAAGGTGGCATCCCTGATGGTATCTCAGCAACTATGAATAAGTTTTTATTAAAAATGTACATGTTCTTAGTACAAGTACCATTGATTCTCACTCCTCTGATCTAGTGTCAAGTGCTATTGGTTATCCCATGACGATCGAATCTTCTTTCGAATCTATCTCAAGATCTTGAAGCTGTGTCTGGCTCACGTTTAGATGTCATCTAATGAAGACAGTATACCAATGTTATAGAAGGGTATAGTTCTTTGTTTCAAAACACTAATTCGATAAATCTTTAACTCTAGGACTAGCAAACTTATTGCTGTAGATAATGTGATGGCATGTACTTTTATTGTATGAATTTGATTGCTGAACTGGTATTTTTGCTCAAATCAGATTATTTTTCTCTTTCGTCTTGTAAAGAAATTATTAGATACAGTTTTTATTTATTTCAATCCTTTTTATGTTTAGAACGATCAAAAAGCGAACATCGGTCACGTTTTCATTATATAATTTTTCTTTAAATTTTTTCACGAATGCTTCATCATAGTATAGCTGACAACGACTGATGCAGTTTCGGTATTCTTATGTAAAATTTTAGAAATTTTTTAGAGATAGTTAAGAGGATCAGCAGTTTAAATTATTCTTAATAATAAGAAAAGTAAGCGATGTTTTGTGTCGTATTCTTATTTCAGTGACAATTCTTTTCAGTTCTTATGATCGAACCATTTACGATGGCAACATTGATCATGTCATAAAAGGTACGAATAGTCATCATTTAGCATATCCTTTTATGGAGTATAAACTAATAATGGAACTACAGTAGTTTTACATTTTCCTTGCCTTGTTATAATTTACTTCGATCATCGAGGCATGAACCCATATTAAACATTCATAATAGGTATATAAATAGCAAG
>CAJNSZ010003416.1:0-11248 GCA_905329745.1 Rotaria sp. Silwood2
TTATACGAAATTTTAAAAAGATTTTATTGTAATGTTTTGTAGATTATATGTAATGAAATAAGAGAATAATTTATGGTACTTTAATATTTCTTTTTTCAATTATTGTACTGGAATAACATGAATAGACTGTAAAGTAATAACTTCCTATAGTACAGGGATGGCTGGTAGGTTCTACCGAGTGAGGAAAAATAAGAATAACAAGCCATAAAGGTATTATACTGTAAAATTTGCAGTGCAGAGTAGGGTCAACAAATCTAAAGATATTGCAGGGTAGGGTAGGGTAAGGGTAAAGAATTGTAGAAATTTTACAGGGTAGGGTAGGACAAGGGTAAACAAAAATTCCTTTATCAGGGTACATGGTAAGAGAAAAGCTTACCCTGCACATCTTTAACCCACACCCACACCCTCATTCAGAGTATCAATCGATACTTTGTAATTGTACTCAAGTTTGATGAGACTCAATTCGAACTCGATTTGGAATCGCGTCAATATTTGAAGAAAATCAAACAGAGATTTAAAGGAAGACTGATATCTAAAAGAAAATCTTTCAACAGTTATCTTCTATGGAATTTCATTATAACAAACTTAAAGAGAATTACTAATTAACTAATAATATCAAACCCTTTCTTTTTGTAATTGAAGTTGTTTTGTTGACGGATATGAGAATAGAAGAGATATTGACTGTAACAGAAAAATAACTCGAATTGCAATTCAACTCGTCTTTTACTGTTATCAATTCTCAAATTCTTTGATTGCACATGGAAAATTTTATATTTTAATGATCGAAATCAATAAAATAAAAATATTTGTCGAGTTTCATTTTTCGTAGATATTAAAAGTGATCTCAACACTAAAGCAGAAGGATTTTATGGCATTCGACAATGTTGATATGATACGCCATATCGACATCCTCTACAATTCGAATGAAACCAGTGTTCTTTATCGAGAATTTCGGATAGAATATTAAGAAAACATAATAATTTTCATTAACATGATACGATGTTTGCTGCTATTGAATAAAATAGAATATTTATTAAATGAGAAAAAGGACGTGGGCGGGAATGGCCACTTTTTGTCCCAAATTTTTTAAAACGTTTAACCTTCTAAAAAGTACCAAGTAGCTATTAGAAATGTTTTGTATAACTTATTCTAGCATATTATCCTAGTTAAGAACCCCTTTGAAGACCCCGCCTGAAGTCCATTCCTGGGGGGGACCCCAGGGATTTCCCTAGGGATCGAAAAAAATTTTTTTTCCAAATATTCTCAGAGGCAAGTCATTTATATGCAATTTTGCGCGCTGATCCCGAATATCGTATTTATATTTCGATTAAGTTGAATCTTGTACCTGAAAAACAAATTTTACTGATAAATAGACTATTTACGACGATTACGAAGCGAAAGAAAAATTTGCTACGACACAGCACAAATTATTATAGAATACACTTGATACTTTTTCATCGTATAGTTAGGTACTTGGATTGTTCCTATAACATAATTAGATCGAAAGAAGTGTATTTCTTAATTTATATGTCCTATTTCGTATGCTTGCCAGTTATTTACATTACTGATTATTATTTCAAGAGTAGGATTATATATTCGTAAGGAATCTTGTCTTTTTTCATAATACACAGAGACTCTCAGATAAACATATTACTTTTCCTCGTACAACAGACTATCGTTACATTACGAATCAAACGAAGAACAACATATATGAATATTTTTTCTTCTTTTCAAAGCCTATCAAGGCATTGCATATATAAGAGTTTCGGTTTATTTCGAGTGAAAGACTCTAAGAGCAAGTTGTGTTTCTATCATCTTAATAACGAATTAAAAGTAGAGTAACTGTTTAATAGGGCCTTGAAAAGAAATACTTTTTTGCGTTCTACATCTAGACATTGATAGTATCTATCATCATTTATAAGGGCGTTTCGAGTAAGAAACAGCTGCCAGAAGCATGAAAATGTTTCATCAATCTTAGACGATGTTGGATTTTTCACAATAGAGCAAATAAGTTTCCTTGAGCTTCATTTATGAACTCTCCACCTGAATCACGATGTCTATTCGAAATGCGCTTGATTGTCTGTGTAGTTGAAGATAAATGCAGAGTTTTTATGGTTGCCTTGTTGATGAGGGAAGAAGGATGAGCTAGTCAAACATGAGATAGAAGATTGCTCTGCGCATATAAATGAACAAAAGGAAACGAGTTATTCCTATCCATTACATTTATGCCCCAGAGATGGAACTGGCCTGCCAGTAGATTTATCGTTATCCTTAGAGCGACCGACAACCGATATATGGGTCTTATTCACTTTTCTATTTCTCTAATATAAGCTTACTCAAAACTGCTATTGATCTTCATAGCTACTTGTGGAGAGTGTATAATGAAATTTTACTGGAAATTTACTATATCAAATAACATGGTCCCGAAAATGAACCGATACCGACTACCGTCTGGAGCGTTTTCATTTCATATATCAGATCGACTAATTGCTTATAGACTAATATATTGCTAGTAGATCAGCCGATTCCTTCTGGTCTAACATAATCAGACATATTATCACTGCAAAAAATGACTTGATCACATTATATCAAATAGAACTGTCTGGAGCTTTGTTTTAGACTATCTGACAACTCTAGACAACTACATCTACTTCTGTTTAAATTAGATAGAGAAAATGTTTTTATTTTCATTATGTTCTATCACATATTTGCAGAGAAAATTATGCCAACGATTATAATATTTCAGACAAACTTGTAGACGATTGTGCTACACAAACTGAAGCTTCCAATAAGAGTCGACCAGAACTGTTATACATAACATATGTATACAAAAAGTACAACACAATATTCAAATCGCCAAGATCGATCGTGCAAAAATGTTTCAAAGAATAGGAGACATCTGTGTTCTCGGCTCGTTCGTCAGCCGCTCATATCCTTGCCTAATCACCAGAATGAAAATACGAAAGGATTCGAAATCATGTAATTAATGAGGACAACTAGCCTTGACATAAACACATATCATTTAAATAGTGGTGACTAAAGATAAATAGTATATTGGTAGTTACCGTTTAATAATGTCTGACGATAGTTGAAGTCGAAAAACAACTAGTGCATATTTTAGCTTTAATCTAAATGAATGTAGAAAGAATAAAAATAATGTAAAGAGAGCACGTTTTTTACCTCCTCTTAAAGCAGTAAGCACTGATGCGTAGATCGTTTTCATTTCACTTTAGTGAAAAGAAAAGGCTGTCATATAGAACAGCTTGTAGAAAATGTTTTTCTCTTCCTACCAATAACGAATCTTACCTTTAATTAATGTATGACGAGAGAACGAGAAAAATACATTGGCCAGCAGTTCTCTAACATTAACGATGCACGTGCAGGTAATGAGACACGTGAGCAGATATACAGACGATTTTCGTCTTTCGTATTACATGTAAACATTGTTTTTTTGATAGTTTCCGATGCATGTGCAGACTATTTTGAGGATGAAAGCCAGGAGCTTGCGAATGTTAAAATGTAGTAATGAAACAATTTTCTTTACATTTGACAATATTAAGAATGAGAGCAAAAATAATGATGAATGTATTTTGTAGTATATTCATTTTTGTTTACTTTTGGGATTTTTACAATTGATCCAAAAATCAAGAGTAAAAGAATTTTAATGTGAAGCTTTTAAAATTCAATATTATCAAGTAATTTTCTAAAAACAAAACCCATCAGGATGAAATAAGAACGATGCTTTTGCAAACGATGTAGATAGTTGCTCAAACTGTCAATCATCAGATGGCTTTTAACTGTACCACAGTTGTTCGAATGACTCATAAAGGATATGAGTGTGCATGCGGATGTAACTTTCGCTGAGATTTTCGATATTCCCTTCACACGCTTACAACTACACCAGCATCCTTGTTAGGACAAGATATAGTCAGATAATCTACGGTGTATCCTATCCAGATCAGATGATTATTTATAAATGG
The DNA here is from genome assembly GCA_905329745.1 of Rotaria sp. Silwood2. Lineage (NCBI taxonomy): Eukaryota > Metazoa > Rotifera > Eurotatoria > Philodinida > Philodinidae > Rotaria > Rotaria sp. Silwood2. Next base: position 3,981 of record CAJNSZ010003416.1, read on the forward strand.
ATTATTCTAAACAAATGCCTTAAGCTCTCATCTCTCCTCTAAAAATAATCTGAGTCCAAGAATACTCAAATCACATAAAGTTTTCAAAATAATCAACGAGCAAGCATGACAGAATCCTTTTATTTTTACTTCTGGATTTTTAAGGGAGAATAGGGATCCAAATTTAAATGTCTAAAAAAAACTTTTTTAAAAACTGGTTCTCTAATAATAAAAGTACTCTTTCCTTTACTAGTAACAAAATTTAATTGAAAAAATGATATGCCAAATGAAAAGCCATATCATTTTTGAAAGAGTAGACTTCGGAATATCTACTGATACATTTATCTCAATTTTCATGTTTTTGATGAAAACTGACTTTGTTGTGAGAAGAAGATCTTAAACTATTTTCATCCTTTAGAAATGTTTTGCCAGAACTTGTAATTATATCGATTACGAAAAAATTCAGTTTACAACCATACCACCGAAATCTCAAATATAGTATTCAACGGAAATCGTTTCTAAGAAAAAGATAAAAACTCATAGTTTTTTCTCAAAATAATGCCAAAGTTACCCTGAGTTTAAGTGTTGAGTAAGAATAAAGTAAAAGTCTACATCCATACACACACACCTTGAATGAAGATGAGCAGTGACAATAAACTTGACTGATACAGAAAATACCTATTTGTGCTGGTGAATTTTTGATAAGATAACTACATTAGTGAATATTGTTAACTAATACATTAAGTGCTTATTTATATAAGTTTAAATTTCATTGGAGTGTAGAAAATATGTCAAAAACTCGTTTCACGTTTTCGTAAAGCGTCGGCGCTACAATGCCTGTCCAACAGTTTTCTATTCAGTTAGGAGATAAAGTCAAGTATTTCTTTTGCTTGACAGCTGACATTTAGAATTAGTGGCTCTTGTGGCCATGATTCTCTGAAAAAGATTTGCGCTAGAGGGAAAAACGTTCCTTTTCTACTAAAACATCGTTATTTCCATAAAAGTTTTGAGATTTATTGAAAATTTATTAACTTCATGCTGGCCTAAAAATTGAAGTAGGAAAAAGAGTTTGAAAAACTCCACAAGAGTCACTAGTCCCAAGTGTTTTCTGTAAAATAAAAAAAAAGGAATAGACTTTTTCAGTTACAGTGGTCGAATGCCGTTAATGATCCGATAACACCCTAAAAACAAGTGCTATTTATAGTCAACATGAAGATTTTTTTCTGAAGGGTGAGGGGAAGCTTAAAACCATAGAATATTTAACTATAATCTGAATTTTCAACTTGGCCAAACTGTTTTTCTCGTGCTTCCACATATCGCTAGTACAAAGACGTATTAAAAATAATGACTTGAGATCATAGCTTTATAGGAATGAAGTTCTTCATAAATATGCTGCATTTCCAATTTACAAATACTTATAAAACTGATTTAATTTTAGTTCGATACTTTTTAAAATATTTTTCATGTAATAAAAAGTCAAAGAATTGAAATTTACCATTGATGTTGATCAAAAAACAATAATATTCGCAGTTTTTTTTAGAAAAAGTCCTTTACAATGAGAGTGTGGATGTGAATAGATCAGAGTCAATAGAACATATCCACATCCACATACGTATACAAAAACTTGATTTGTAAAGAATATAATACTTTGATAATTTGGGGTGGATGGACGTGTAAATAAAGAGACGACATCACTCACACTCACCCACCGTTGCTCATAATTGGCGTTGAGAGTCTGTTGTGATCAATAAATTTATAAAATCATGGACGGTTCCTGACCAGAGACTAGCTAAGAACGAGAGAAAACCGTTTCATCCATTCTTGCCAACATTCTTAACTGGATCAGTTAGAAATCTTAATAGGATCCTGAAAACCAGACTCTCAATAAACTGAACACAAATCTGTGCAGGTCTTATCTAGGTCATCGTATTTTCTCATCAAGATTCTGATCATATTTGACTTGTTCTGCAAGAATTCGAAATGCGTATTTCTGAGAGATTCTGTATCGGATTCTGGAAAAGTCTAGAAAAGACTCACATAGGAATAATAAGTAGCCATTGGAGCAGAATTCATCAATTGAGAATTCTGACTAATCCTACTTTTATTTCTGGTAAGATTCGTCTCTGATATAAATGTAATTCTTGACAAACTTTTCGTATCAGGATCCAGAATAGATTTTGATTAAAATTTGATAATATCTTGACCAAATTACTTCTACGATTTCTGTTAGAACTCTGAATAGGATCAAGAGTTAATTCTGATAGGATCCTGCATTCTCAATTCAGAAAAAAAATCTGGGCAATGGCATGAACAAGTCCTGAATGGAACTTGGCAGGACCCTTGAGACTTATGATTCTGAAAAAGATCTTTCAAGGTTCTCTCAAAAAACGGACACGACTGAGGGTGTGGGTATAGTTCAGGTGAATAGGGACACCTACACCTTGAAATCAATAAAATTACTAATAATTATATTGTGTTGAATTCTTTCTCGATAATATTTTTGATAGACGTCAAGCAAGTGAAGAAAAGATAGCAATAAATATCTAATCATCTTGAACAAATATTTCACATGGTATTATTTTTTAAAACATTTCTTTCTATTACAGTAATTGATGCTTCTTATTTTGATACAACTATCAACATTATTTAAATATGATGATTGTTCATAGACGATGAACAATGATCTGTTGGATCGGCAGATTCGATTAATTACAATGACAAATGCACTGTTTCTCAAAAGTGGCAAAATCACCAAGAAACATAAAATTTCATAATAACAGCGACGATCAACCAAAAGTCAGTGAAGAGCATGATTTATTGTTAAATGAAATGGTTTACATATACAGTATGATCATTTGATTAACACTGATTGAAGTAATTGTAGGTTAGTATATGTAAGATAAATATTAAACAAATATGGATCGAATTGAATTCGAATTGAAGCTTTGCCATTCATTCCGGTCTCTGGCTCATAATTCTATGTAAAGATCATGATGATAGCATTAGAAAAATCACTAATTTTTCGAGTGTTTTTTGATAAATCATAAATTTTCAAAAAATTGTTTTTTTTTGAAAATGTAATTAAGTATCACTGGCTTTTTCTTTCAAAAAAGGCTTATTGATTCTAAATATTCTATGGAAATTTTAAAATGCTTTTCAAAAATTATTAGTAAATATTGAAAACATTTCTAGTTAAAAATGTTTTTAAAATGAAACACTATCATTAGAAATCACTAAAGTTTCTAATGATTTCTAATGCTAGCGTAAAATTAGAAAAAAATCTTTCACTATGATGTATTCCTAATCATGAATGTGTTGCAAAAGGAAAAAAAATAGTGATTTGATGCTAAAATTAGTGATCATTAGTAATTTTTCTGATGCTTTCATGATTAATTTTACAAGAGCAACATAACTCGATCCGTCCTGTTCTCATGGCAAGAATGAAGAATGGATTGAAACACCAGCAAATGATAATAAATACAAGATTAGTTTCTTTCAGACAAACTCTGTAAGTCTTCCTAAAGATGTCAGAGATTATTTAGAAAGTCATCTGTGACTTATTATAATTTATCCATGCTTCAATGTAGTTTTCAATTCTTTTGAGATCATAGGATGAGTGGACATGTACTCTCTTGTAAAAATGATTATGATATCATTACAAAAATCGCTACTTATCATAAATTTTAGCATTAAATCATTATTTCTTTCAATGTTTTGCGGCAAAACATAAATTTTCACGAATTTTTTGTCTAAAATGGTCATGAATGACCACTAGTGTCTTCCCAAATCATTTATTATCGGTACAGTTTTGGTTAAAAAATTATTAATGATTGACAATGCTCTACAGGGATTCTAATCTTTTTTTCGGAATAGTCGTTAGGGTTTTACAAAGCATCTTAATCACTAATGTATTTCAAAGGAAAAAAAAAGATTTGATCTTAACATTAGTGGTAATTGGTAATTTTTCTGATGCTTTCATGATGAATCTTACAAAGAGAAGTATATTTCGATTTATACTGTTCTCATGGCAAGATAGAAGAATAAATTGAAGTATCAACGAATCATAATTACTATGAGATTGCTTTCCAAATGACTTCTGTACGTTTTCCTAAAGATATCAGAGATAATTTGAAGCGTCATATCGTACTTATTATAATTTATTGGTGCTTCAATCCAACTCATTTTGTGTCGACTAGTGTGTCAAATTAGCACACTACTCTCCGTTCTGTGTCTACACCTCAAGTGAAGAAGTCAAAAAAGTAACTTCTGTCTTTTTCTGATGAATACATCAGATGAGCAGAAATCATATTTCACTCTTGACATTATCTGGCATAGATAAATGTCGTCAACAGTTTCTCCATTGAAACAATTAGAGGGATACGGAATCCTGCTTGTTCTGGGAACTATCTTCGCCCTAGGAATGGTTGGAACAACGATCTGTTTGCGTCGGTATCAGGGTGAAGCAGCAGACTCTAGTGAAACATTCTCGACAGCTGATCGAAAAGTGAAAACGGGTTTGATTGCGTCGGCCGTCGTCTCCTCATGGACATGGGCTGCCACTCTATTACAATCGAGTTCGGTTGCCCATTCATATGGAATTTCCGGCCCATTTTGGTATGCGAGTGGAGCAACAGTGCAAATTATTTTATTCTGTGTCATTGCCATTGAACTAAAACGGCGAGCTCCATTTGCACACACGTTTTTGCAAGTGGTTCGGGCTCGATACGGTCAGGCTGGTCATCTTGTTTTATTGTCTTTTGTTTATGCACAAATATTCTGGTCACATCAATGTTATTAACAGGTGGTGCGGCTGTTGTTCATTCTTTGAGTGGAATACACATTTCGGCTGCTTGTTTTCTCTTGCCACTGGGAACGATTATCTATACGATGGTGGTTGGAATCAATGCCACCTTTCTCACTGATTATGTACACACCATGGTCATTCTGATTATCATTCTCGTATTTTCATGCACCACTTATATGACATCATCTCTGGTTGGTTCACCCTCCAAGGTCTATGATTTGCTTGTAAATACCAGTCGAATGAATCCAGTTGAAGGAAACGCTGAAAGGTCTTATTTGACCATGCGTTCGACGCTAGGGGCTATCTTTTTCATCATCAATATGATTGAAAATTTTGGAAGCGTTTTTGTTGACAATGGATACTACAACAAAGCTATTGCTGCCTCACCCGTTTCTGCTTTGCCGGGCTACATTTTAGGTGGGATCTCGTGGTTAGCCGTGCCATTTCTTTGTGCTACCACGATGGGACTCGCTGCTGTTGCACTCGAAAGCAATCCGGTCATCCCGACCTATCCGAATCGGCTGAGTTCAGCCGATGTATCAGCTGGTTTAACTCTACCCCTAGCTGCTGTGGCTCTGCTCGAAAAAAATGGAGCAATAGCTACTCTGATCATGATTTTTATGGCTGTGACGAGTGCCATGTCTGCTCAGTTGATCGCCGTAAGTTCCATTATAGCTTATGATGTCTACAGAACTTATGTAATTCGGGCAGCGAGTGGAAAGAAACTGATTTTTGTTTCGCATATATTGGTCGTCACTTTTGGCATTGGGATGAGTGCATGGTCAGTTGGATTGCATTATATTGACATCAGCATGGGATATTTGTACGCGATGACGGGTATCATCATTTCAAGTGCTGTCATTCCAGGTGCACTGACGTTTTTATGAACTAGACAGAGCAAATGGACTATTTGTCTTTCTCCACCACTCAGTTTTCTTTGCGCTATGGTAGCATGGTTGGTGACTACCAAAGTTTAATTTGGTTCGATTAGTGTTAAAACAAGTGCATCGGATTTTCCAATGCTTGTCAGAAATCTGGTTGCATTGTTTAATCCTGTCCTATTCGTACCCATTATTTCGTTGATCAAATTTGATCCAGTACCCTATGATTTCGCTTCGATGAGAGCAATTGAGCTAGTCGATGATGGCCCGGAGAATACTCGTAAACCGACATCCGAAGAAACGAAACGTGGAATTATTATTTTGACACGGAATTTGAGATTGGCCCGAATTACAGCGGTCGTACTTACATTATGTCTTACTATTATTTGGTCATGGTCCATGTATGGTTCCTCATATATCTTCAACAAATCCTTCTTTACCTCTTGGGTTGTTCTCGGAATTATTTGGATGTTTTTTTCATTCAGTATCGTTGGTATTTATCCACTTGTCGAAAATCGTAAAGCAATTGTGTCCATCTGCAAGAAAATATATATCGATATCACGAGAAGTGGACAACATATCGCCGTAAACAGTGGGGGTCCTGCTGTCCGCCGTGCGCAAATGAACCGTGTGGCGACGACAAATTTTGACAAGTGACGTAGCCAGCTTTTACGATTTGGCGGTCGATGCATCATGAACTGTCACACCTACATAAAATAGCGCAGAGCCACAAATCTTTTCAGAGTTCATAAAAATGCAACAATTTATAAACTGTCTATGCATTCATGAAAATGATTGAATTTCTCGTTTTTGATTCCATCATTATTTCATATGTATTGTATTCGTACGATTTGTTTCAATGTTTATCAGTTCAATGTACGCAAAATGATTTTTTTAGATCGTTGCACTCTCATTAATCCTCACTGACTTTTATTGTACACTTTTGAGTTGCTTCGCATTCTATTATTTTTTCTACTGTACGCTATTGTAACTAACCGTCTACAATCGTACTTAGCTTTTGAGTTTCCTATCTAGCTATCTATGTAATAAACTAAGTAGTATCTATTTCAATTAGTTCAGTTAATTATCTAACTTAGGATCTCTCTATCTAAAAGCAATTAATTCAATCATTATCAGACACGTACCTCGACTAACCGTAAAGTCGAAGATGACTCACTTAGCATTCAATCATTGATGGATGATCCATGACGTATGGGATCCATCATACGCCGAAAGCTGCAGTCCCAAGATCTATTTCCCTCGGCAAAAATAATCTGTTAGCAATTATGAAATTCATGAATATATCTGGTTGCACTCCCTGATTGACAGATTCATGTGTACTACATCAGTATGCTATATCGATCTATGCTTGCTCATCATTATTGGCCTTGTCGACTCTTATTGAAGTGCATAGAGGAAGTAAGTTCATACTGAAACACGTTCAAAGTTCGAACCCACTTTTACAAGTGTCTTGTCCTCCTCCGCAAGTAGATTTTTTCTCAGAAACAAGCAAATCAGAAGTAGTGGGTGTGGGCTGTAGATATAGATATGCCTGTGTGCATCGAGAAGACCGACACTCACCCGTCACATCCACATCTCTATCC
>CAJNSZ010003418.1:0-10000 GCA_905329745.1 Rotaria sp. Silwood2
TCAGAACACGAGTTTGATAAATAAGTAAAAAATTTTAATTTTAATTTTTTAATTTTTCAATTTTGCTTTTTAATTTTAATTTCAATGTTGGTTATTATAAGGATTTTATTTATGATCTTTTTTCATAGATGATGTTGTATTACTTGTATAATTATTTAAGATATATTTGATGTTTCTATTTCTCTAAAGAGAGAAAAAAGACTGCACTATGTTTGAATTGATGCTATAGTCAATACATACATTAAATTTCAATAAAAGTTTTTTAACATGGATTTTTTCATAATTGAAAGATAGAGCAAATTATTGTTAAAGGTAAAGCAACAAATGAATCATGTTCTGATGATGGCTTCATTACAGTCGAAAATTCAACTATTCTTATAAAGTTAAAAATGATTTTAAAATATTAAAATTTGAACATTACATTATTTCTTATTTATGTTTATTCATACAGCTAGACATTAAAATTGTTCATATAGCTATTGATAAACAGATCTTATAACAATAAAATAAATAAGATCATAAAAATAAAAATAAAAATAAAATAAATAAGATCATAAAAATAAAAATAAAAATAAAATAAATAAGATCATAAAAATAAAAATAAAATAAATAAGATCATAAAAATAAAAATAAAAATAAAATAAATAAGATCATAAAAATTAAAATTAAAATAAAATAAATAAGATCATAAAAATTAAAATTAAAATAAAATAAATAAGATCATAAAAATAAAAATTAAAATAAAATAAAAAACAAGATCATATTGTTTCATAAATAAATCAATTATTGATTTATAATAAAAAACTCATTAGTTGCTTTATATTTAACAATAATTTACCTTATCTTTCAATCTACTGAAAGCTGTCATCTCAAATCTTAACTAAATTATTGTATAGCTATCGGTGCCCTTGTATACGATATTTGTCTACTTAATCTTCTCGTTATTTTATTCTTTTTATTCGTCAAAAACAAGAGACATATTTAATGACAAGTAGCGTGACACAAATAATAACAAAAATAGATCAATGATAAATATCTTTGTCATTCTTTCTTATACATACTACAGTATTTATTGTTTCTGTTAAATGGTAAATATTTCTTCAAGATTTGGTTTAAGGCTATTCTTTATCAGAACGCCTGCTTTGTCCCCATCAATATTAAGTGTGTAGTACTTCAATATGTCCAACCCAAGAATGCATAAACTTCCTTGATTAATGCAAGCTATGACGTTGTAACAATGTTCATCAATATTAACTTGAATTTTCGTAAGTTTTTGTCGTTGCATACCAGCACCTGTTTCAATATCAATATAAGTTGCATCAACAGGAAATGGTTTCAGTTTTTCTGGTATACAAGACATCGTCGCAGCTGTGTCTATTAAAAATGGACAATAAATTTGATTTTCAATTGCATCTTTATCATGAAATATAAGTTTCAATTGAGGAGTCATTAAACCGTATCCGTTTCAAACACAATGCAAATGCTGAATGAAATAATGATCATCACGAACCAATAGTAGATTTATGAGTTGAAATTCATCAGTTGAATTTGTTTTATAATTAGGAATCATGGAAACCAATTTAAAACTACAATTGTCTTGAGCCACAACTTGACCATTTTTAACTAAAATATATATGCCTTTGGAAATGTCAAATTCCATACCGAGTAATGTCGGATATTTGTTACTTGTAGCAACAAATTCTTGATGAGTCATTATTTATATAAAATCTGCAACAATAAAATCAAAACATGGAGAAAAATCAATAAAAAGAATGATTTCTAGATCAGATATGGGTACTTGTTCCGTTTACACACAGTAGAGAAAGGAAAGAAAAAATATTGGTTGAAAAAGCGACCGAATAAATTGATAGAACGAAAAAAGATTATTACATATATAGATGGCTATTAAAGATGACAGGAGCGTGTGTGCCTCTTTTTTCTCAGTTAATATCGAGAATTCTCGAGTCTAAGTAGAATAAAGAGAGTGGCTAGGTGTTCATTTTTCTAGCCTAAGTGCAAATTTCGAGACTTAACTCAATAAAAAAATACATAGCATAAAGAGGGCGCTACAATCTCATCTTTGTAACGTTTTGTACAATTTACATGCCTCTTTTTAAAAAAAACTAAAAACGCAGTTTGATAGAGATTAAGTTTCTCTATCTACTAGGATTAAAGCTATTGGGCCTCCTCCAAAAAAACCAAACGACCAATCATAGGGCATTTGCTATTGTTTCTCTTATTTGACTGTTTTTTTTTTCGGCGAGGGACCGTACTAAAAATGTCCCGTTAATAAATTTCAATCATCAATAATAAGTCAATTTTACTCCAAGGTCATTACTTAAATGTTTATGAGTTAATTCATTGGTCAAATCAATAATTCAAAAATGAAAAATTTGACAGAACTAATTCAAGTGATTGGTTTTGTATTATTATCAAACAATGAAGTAAATATTTTTCTTCTATTATAATGTGTTAATGCCAATCAAATCGATGCTTCACTAAGCAAAGTATATAGATGATCATTTAAATTTATGTATCTAGGAAAAATTTCATTAAAATTGCTTGGTCAATTATTGATAGTCAAAAGTCAATATATGAACATTTAATAACATTACAAAATATTTTTAATAAAATTCTTAATGAACGTTCATTATCTATTAATATTTTCTAACAGCGACAACTTATTTTATTACACCATCAGGTAAATTTTCTAAAAAAAGTCTTTAAGTCAAATGACTATACTTTAACACGATTAATGAAAAGCTAAAATTCTTGTCTTTAGTACATAAACAGCTAAAAAGAGTGAATATAACGTTGATACAGCATTTTAATTAAAAGTGTATGAGGATTGCAGTGTGGCCTCGTCTTTTGAATCCAAACTATATTCTTAAAAATTTTAATGAAATTTTTTAATCCAAATCTGATCATCACTACAGAGATACAAGATACTTGTTTTCAGTTTTTTGTATTTTACGACTAGCCCACCCTAAATATTTCCAACACAATCTCGATAGCAATCTTATAATAATCAAGTGATACTTGTCTCGTACATTTAGAATAAAATTCGTTGAAGTGTTCCCGCACTATATTCAGTGAGTTCTAATTGCAACCGATGAATCATGATTTTAAAACTATAAATTGAATCAACTATTCTCGAGTACTGAAAAATGAACAGATATTTCGTTTCAAGATGTATATCGAGTATAGAACTGATCATATAATCCATTCGACCAGTTGTGAATAAGAGAGACCGAAACAAATTGAATCTTTTGTGTTCTAAATTTTTACAAATGTTCATTTGACTGTTATTTTAGTTTTAATACTTTCGAAAGATAAGACAAAAACCTCTTAACATAATTCATTTATTTTTCTTAAAATAGATTGTCAAATAAATTTCTATGGTTCTACTTTATTCGAATTTTGTTTAGAAAAGCCTACTATTATGGATATTGGCGTATAATTTAAACAAACTCTTCAATATAACATTCTTAAAGAATTATTTGAAATAATAAATGTTATTTTATTTATCTAACAAAGACAATCAAACAAAAAAAATTTCTTCTGTGAAAGATTTATATAACGAAATTTGTCTTAATAAAAAATATAAATTATCATATATTGATTTGATTGCAAATGATTGAAATTTGGATGTAAGACTAACATCTTATTATAGTTATAAAATAAACTTCTCAAAATTTGATTCATATATAACAAAATTATTTTGATTATTTTTCAAAAGTTTGTTTAATCTTTTTTTCTTTTTCTTTAAAAAATAAATTCTTTCTTTTTCCATATGTCTAATATTGATAAACTAGCGAGATCCCGTGCATATTGCACGGCTGTTTTTTTTTCTTGTAAAGCTTCACATCTATGCTTTAATTTCGATCCGATAACAGATAATCAGATGCTTCGTATTATATATATAGATATATCTTATAGTCTTATACCCTTATAGTTTTATATCTTTATAGTCTTACCCTTGTAGCCTAATCCTTATAGCCTTCTAGCCTGAGTCCCTTATACCTTTCTAGTCTTATCCCCTTATAGTCCTACGACCATTAATCTTTGACCCGACACAGAGAAGCACACACACTGAACATTATATATATAGATTAGATTTAGAAACATTTCATCTAATGATTATTTATTTTCTTCCATAACTAGTTTGATCTTAATAAAGTAAGAAAAGATATGAAATCTCTTTTTGAAAACTTGAATAAAATTATGTAATAATATTACTTGAATGGTAAGAACGTTTCATCTTTTTTTTTACATGTTGTATTATTTTATTTGAAATTTATTTTATGAAAAGAAAATGACAATTTATCTTATACAGTTTAATATATTAACATTATTTTATTTTAAAACTTAAAGTAGAATGAAACATTTATTGCATCACAGTTTTTATATCTGATTTTCATATTCAGTAAAGAAAAAATTAGTATTGATAAGAGTTGCTTTCTTCGAATGATTTTATTATTTATAAATCGCTGAAAATATTTAAAAAAAATGGATTGATGATATTTTCGAAATACTTTCGACTAAAAATATTTCTAAATATTAGTTTTAATATAAAACTAATATAGAATTTCGTACAGATAACGACTTTTTTTGAGCAATCTGAATCACTTCCAGTTGGTAAATAAAGAATTTAACATACTTTATAACAAATATTAATGAAACATTACATGTACAAGGTCTTCCTCAAATAAAAATTCACAATTGTTTCATAGTTTAGTTGCAAAGTCTTACATATATACTTCCTAATTTGTGAAAATATTCGTTTTAGTTCATCTAAATAATGTTCGGCATTCACATCATGTCATGTGTAAATGCTCATTTATGTTTACTGACATATAAACATGAATTTGAAACAGTTTTTTTTTTCAGAAAACTGCTTTCTATCATCCATAGATTGATGCAGATTTATACATTTTGTTAGATAGGACAATATTTCATAGCATCATCAGATAATAGTTTCCCTACAACATCTCTTATATTATATCAAGATTTTGTGACACACTATTAAAAAAGGAGTAGAATGACAAATTCCAATTCTTGTTTATGATTTATTATTGTACTCTGTTTTTTCTTTACAATAAAATGAGATACCTCCTATATGATTTTGAGACGATAAGATAGAAAGTTTTTAGTATATGATGAAATGATTTACAGTACGTTACACATAAAAAAGGATTCATTTTTAATCGAAATAAAACACATTTGAATAAGAAAAAAAAACGTTTCGATAATAAATGAGCTTCTCATTATTTTGAGAACATAGATATAATAAAATAATAAATACGTCCTTCTAGATTAAAATCTCGGTCTATATTTTAACGAATGCAGTCATTTCGAATTTATTTGAAGCATATTTCAATTTATAGAATTTAACATATTGTTTTAGATTGAAAATTTCTTTAGAAAAAGTTGTCATTATGTCTATTACTAAAATACCAATTAATATTTCTTCAATTTCAAAAACAAACAAGTCTCAATCTTTTCGGAATAAACAAGTGCCTATAATTATATAAATCTTTTTTTCTACTTATCTAAATTAGACTTGTTTTATTATTCTTTTGTTTTGTACGAAATTTATAATATTTTCTTTTTCTGAATTGTCAGCTTCGTTGGGCAAAGAATATAAAATTTGAAGATATCATCCTATATGTTCTTGCTAGTATAGCTGGTCTCGTCTTCATTGGATTTACTTTTGACAGAGCATATCATGTGTGGGTAAGATATAATAATTATCTTATCATTTCTTTCACTTTAACAATAAATTTTGATGTTTTCTAGAAAAAAAATCGCATGAATGGTGGTGCAATTACTATATTTGTTATGGATTTATTAGTATGTGAAATGCTTATCTACTGGTTGATTGCTGGTATCTATGTTCTTATTCTAAAATATTGTCAACAACATCAACAGTATCATCTTCGAGAATCTATTGAATCTATTGATTCGTCTAATTCTATCAAGATTATATGGTTTTCAAAACGATATCTTCAAAAGTTAAAGACGGCGATGAATGAAGTTTTAATTTCGGAACATCATCATTTCAATGTTTAATCTATCTTCAAATTGTAGCTATGTAATAATATGTATATTTTCCTATTATATATCAATGCTAATTTGTTTCATTAAAAAATCTTGCTTTTCTTAAAGTCACTGTATGTATATTTTATTGTGTTTATTTCCCTATAATTGTATACTAGTTCATTGGTTTCAAATTTCTTCTTTTGCTGTTTTATTAATAATCTTGTATTGATATCTTAGTTGTATAAATATATTTATGTCAAATTTATTAACATTTTTTATTTGTATTACAGACAGTAACGTATCTATATAGTATAGATAATTCCAAAGACGATCTCGTTGTTCTTTTCAAAATAGGTGATAATGCTCAAGTCAGAGATAGACAATTCAAAAAAGATTTGTTTATTTATCTGTGAAATAGAATTGTAAAAGAAAATGTCATAATGAATGTAGGAGAAAAGGAACAAACATTTTAAAATTTTTATTCTAATTCTCAAAAAGAAAATGTTTGAATTGAAAACATATTGATAATCAGTAAAAGAGATATCTATATAAAAACATTATCAATGTATATACTATATTTCAAATAACATTTCATTAACTCAATCTTATCGTCATTCGTCAAAAAAACTCAGTAAGAATTATAATATTTTTATTGTTGTGGTATAAGTCCTTTAATCAAGATCATTCACCCAACTATTCAATCACCAACTGTTACTGATTTCGTAGATAATAAAACAGACGATCTTGCTGAAAATTTACGTTCAGTCATATTTCAACCTCAGTGAGAGTCTCCTCTAATTTATCTTTGTTTTAAACTAGATTTCAACGATCATCGCTGCTCGACAAGATCGAAAAAAATTAAAGAAAGCGTCACTCTTCAAAAATTTCAGTAGACAAACAACAAGTATAGAACATTCGGTCTGTGTTACTAAAATCCATCAATCTTCATTATAAGTAAATAAAAATGTACATAAATAAATCGATTTCATTTTTGATTTTCATCACATCAGAAATCAACGAAAAACGATCGTTCAATGACTAAAACTAAAAGACGTCTATCAAAATGATCAAAAGTTACTTCATATAATATAAATACCAATCTATTTTGATTAACTATTTTAGGTATAAATGTATCCGTTTACTTATGTCTATTTGCTACTGTTTGCATTGGCATATTCGCTGCTATGATTCTCATCGCTCTTTTAATTCCATCTAGTTTAAAGTCAATACGACGTAAGATATATTTTCTTTTTTTTTATCTAATAAAAGGAAATATCTTAACAGAAACATCATTATTCACTGAAACGAGTAAAACAACCTACGATATTTGAAATACAACACTTGGAAGTGATCGCCGTTTAGCGACACTTGGTACTAGAGCTATTGGTCACTATTATACAAATGAGATTCTAGAATATGCATTTGATAGAGATAGTAATACCAAGTATACTAGTTTTAGGTTGTGTAGTTTTATTCGGGCGCCTGACTGTGGACAGAATACTGATGTTTATTTAACACCAAAACAAGACTTATCATTACTCGTATCTTTATGATTTTGTGAGAGAATAGTGTTCCTGAACGCGATTCACTTACTATGATGGTTGAAGGAAGTAATCGATCATCTTCAGCATTCACTTTTGGTTCAAGTTAAACTTTAATCTATCGTGGTTCAATGGGTCTTGACATTGATCCAGATCGATTTAATTATGAAGAAATAACAATGATTCAAAATAATGCAATCTAGTACTTAAGCTATCGAATCTTGATTATTACAAAACGAAGTAACTTTAGTGCTGTTCAATACTCAAAAATTGAGTTATTCGGTTATTGACTTTCCTGTCCTTTTGTAGAATTTCACCATTCTCAAACAACAAATTTGACCAGAAATATGTCGCTGTTTACTTGTATATAAAAAAAAATCAATCAATTATATTGTAACACGTCTACGAGAGAAATTCAAAAATAATCTAATAAACACAATATCTGAATTACAGATCTCATATATACATTGACATTTGACGAGTAATTCGCCTTGTTTTCTAATAACTCAAGATGACAAATACAATAACAACCATCTGCATTGTTTTTTTTTATTAATAATCTGGTTCCAGTTGTCAAATCGAACTATTAACATAGATCTATATTCTCTATTTGCTAAACATTTTCAAGCAGACACTTAATACAATGAAATTATTTCCCATGATTGATAGAGTGGCAAAAAACAGTGATCATTTTTTAAAAATTTTGTTTCGATATTTTCTTTTTGTAAATTTATTTATTGAAATAAACTGTCTATTTCTATTTTTCTCGATATCCTCTAGAATGTCATAGTCGTTTCTCTTTTATCCCGGAATTGACTGTTAATAACTATCTTCATATCATCAACAACTGTCTTTTATTTGATACATGACTACAACTATCCCACTGTCAATAAACTAGCAAAACAGACATTAATCTAGAGCAGGGGCAGCGGAAGAATTTATGTGTATGCTGGATCTAAGCTTCAGCGCATGGGACCCAAATGATAAGGTTTTATCAAAAAAAAATTGTGATCAGAGTTTGAGAAAAAAATTATATTTTCCTGAGCCTAACCTAGATTTTTCTTTTGCTGTTAGTAGTATTTCGTTTTTTAGAATTTAATAGTAAGCTACATCGAATTTCATCGATAGATTTCAAATTTCATCTAAAAACATGTATCCGTTCAGGAGTTATAACGTTTTGAAAACTTGCTACATGTTGCTGAAATTTTAGCAAAAATTCACAACGTTATAACTCCTGAACGGATGCATATTTTTAGATGAAATTTGAAATCTATTGATGAAATTCGATGTAGCTTACTATTAAATTCTAAAAAACGGAATACTACAAACAGCGAAAGAAAAATCTAGGTGAGGCTCAGGAAAAAAAGAATTTTTTTCGCAAACTCTGATCACAAATTTTTTTTGATAAAACCTCATCATTTGGGTTCAATATCATCCTCCATAAGTTTCATTTGGGTCCCATGCTCTGAAACTAAGATCCATCATACACAAAAATCCTTCCACCGCCACTGATCTAGAGATAATAAGATCTTTTATATGACAAAAGGGTACTATAATAATATTGAAGTCATACTAACAAATAGAAGTAGATACATAATTAATTCAATGATCGACATATGATTAGCTCAACCAATCTTTTTTTTCCATCTTCAATTATATACTGTCATTGTACAGTTGTTCAACACATACAATTGACCTTCATCGACATGTATCACATACTCTTTTACTTTTCATTGTCCAAATGACATGATGATAAGAATATGTGTAATTTTTTGATTGTATAAACGCATTTTCTTTTTTCTTATTATCATCAAATCATATCTAGTTATCTCATCAAAATAAAGAACATCAATTACTTGTAGTCTAATCCGTTCATTGACAAAAGTGTCAGTTTCTTCTGTTTTTTCCTTTGTTGAATGTGTTCCTGCATATCGGCTATACTTCTTTTCTATTCCATTCAATTCGACGTTAGTGATCAGTAGAATGCACAGTGGGTGGTTATGTCCTATCGAGTTCGCTTGACATATGTCAATGTGTAACGTTTACTATTCGAAGAGATCAAGCGATGGACAGTTGTGGTATGAACTATAGTTTAAAATTATTTTTTTCTTCTTTCTGCCAACTGCATTGTCATTGACTAGCCTTGAATCAATTAGTAAGTGGATAACTTTCTATCACGAGACAAAAAAAATCTTGCTTCGTTCTTTTTTATATTGAGCTGATTTAGATTCCACAACAAAGAGAAAAAGAATTTGTACAAGGCTAATCGATATTTATTTTGATAAAAAAGTAGACAAGGCTTGAACGAGATATATTTTAGCTACGAGAAGGTGAACATTATTGTTGACGAGTGTACTAAGTATTTTTATTGTCAACTAAAGCATTATTAAGTTAGATGAATTCTAAGACATGACAAA
>CAJNSZ010003419.1:0-11234 GCA_905329745.1 Rotaria sp. Silwood2
TGGTTTTGTAGAGAATTTTAAGCGCTATCTTTTGATAATAATGAGAGCTTTACTTACAGTGATAATAGACAGGAAATCTTAAAAATACTGGGAGGCTCATTATTCCTGGGACACCCGATAACTCATTGATTTTAGCATGGTGTGGTCTTTAGATGAAAATTGTACAGATGTACATCTCAGGAAGCAACAAATTTCTGTTATTTCATTATTTTTAAATGAATCCATCGATTAGGAATATTTACATCAAAAGCTGAAGATGATTGACCCCGATGCTTTATTTTCTCTGAAATCAATGGCTAATCCCAATGGCATCTTAACCAAACCTATTGAAAATGTTTTTGCTCAACTTTTCAAAATGATTCATCTGTTAAACAGTTTTTTACTCAAACGAAAGAAAAATGCTTTCAAATCAACATTAAAGAATTCCAGGGAAAAATGAAAATGTCGATATAAAAACTTAGTTTTTCTTTAATTCTTATTGCAACGATGATTGTCAAATATCATTACAGTAAAAAGCCTATGTCTTTCGACCATATGTTCAGTATTTTTCGATCGATGATCAATGATTCATGTTATCTATATTAGAGATAATCAATATTAGTTAATTCCAACAAATATAATATACTACACGAAACGAATACCCGCTACATTCTGTAAAATACTCTCATACAAAAAATACCGTCATTTTTTATTTTGTCTGAGCACAGATGTGATTTCGATACATGTATGTCAAACAACATTTGGATAAATATCAGTAAAAGTTGGAATGTATTCCCAACAATTTCATCGACCAAGGATAATGTACATACAATTTTGAATTTAGCATGTGCAAGTAAGGGGTCGAACACACTAGAAAAATAAAAACTGAATTAAGAATCGTGATTGGTTAATTCAGATTTAAGGCCCCCCTCCCCCTCAAAAATCGATCTCAGCCCAGATATGTTCAAATGGACTGAAATTTGGAGCATATGTTGGGGCTGAAGTGAGGAGGCTGTGGTAAAATTTTCAGCTCGATACTATGACGTTTGACAGAGATGTGAACCAAACAAGGGTCAAAAATAGCTCATTTTCTGTCCAAGATTTCTCGGTCCAGGCTCATGCTATATGTTTATTTTTTTTTATTAGAAAGAGCATGTCAGGATGCAGGGCACCACAGCGTTGTTTTTTTTTAATTCTTACTTTTTTAGCGGAAAAGGGATCACAAGTTCAATGACTCAAAAAAAGCGCCAAAAATGGGTGTCTAGTTACATAAATGTCTGTATATATAATAAAAAATAAAGCTTAATTAAAAAAAAGACTCTGTGGTGCCCTGCACCTGGACATGCTCTTTCAAACAAACAAAAATTTAAATATATTGAAAGAGCCTGGACCGAGAAATCTTGGACAAAAGATCAAAAAGTCATAAACCGAGAAAAAAGGAAAAACATTTTTTAATTTTTCAAAAAACAGCTGGTTTTTCGAATAGGGGTTGACGAAAATCTTCGAAAATTTTGGACAAAAAGGAGGTATCGACGAAAACTTTTTATCAGCTATGAAAGAGCAGATCACGGGCTATCTTCCCATGCATTTATCTCCATTTCGACTTTTTTTGAGGGGGAGGGGGCCTTAAATCATCTTTTTAAGACAAATTATTGGTTAATTCAGTTTTAATTTTTCTAGTGTGTTCGACCCCTAACTCATCTCAACTCTATTTTCGCTCCATCTCGATCGATGTTCATTGTTATCTGGACCGAACGACTGTTTTTTTTTTTCGTTCTCTCATAAAATAACCCATTTTTCTATCGAAATGGTTATCATCCAATGAAATTAGTACCCTTCACATATTGCATCACATGTTATCACGCGAAGAAGAGAAAGAAGTGCATTTTTTCTTCCTTTCTATACTAGAAAAGTCAAAACTCTTCTTTCTGTTGTTCTGTCTTCTTCATTCTCTAGAATAAGTATCAGACTGGAACGAACACACGACATTGTGCCTCCTACATAGTTCACCTCGTTTTCACAACCGATAGAAAGAGAAAAAAAAATTCGATTTTTGCTTTTTCTTCCTCTCGAACAATCGAGAGAAAAAACAGAAAAAACGTCGCGCCTATATATACGACTACTGTTCTCTCAACATCAATCATTAAACAATTTTCTTTCATACAATTACGAACATCATTTCAACTTCATCATAATGTCTAGACGTTCATCATCACAAGTCGGAGACCAAAAAAATGATGACGCGCGTTCAGAATATCCATCTCCTCCAGAAATACCACACAATCCTGCTGAGCGTGGTAGAGAGCTTGGTGAAGAAAATGCCTATGGTGGTCACAGTGTTGGTACTGGTGGTCATGGCAACAGAAGCGGCTGTAGTAAGTTGATTCGTACCTATCAAGGATTCTTTAAATTTCAATATGAATATGATTTTAGGCAGTAGACAGCGTGTTGGTGGTGAACATTATACAGATATATCACAGTTCACACAAGAGAAACAGCATCCTGGAATGAGTCCTGATTATGCTGAACGTGGTAGAGAGCTTGGTGAAGCAAATGCCTATGGTGGTCACAGTGTTGGTACTGGTGGTCATGGTAAAGAAAGCGGCTGTAGTAAGTTGATTCGTACCTATCAAGGATTCTTTGAATTTCAATATGAATATGATTTTAGGCAGCAGACAGCGTGTTGGTGGTGAACATTATAAAGATATATCACAGTCCACACAAGAGCAAAAGCATCCGGGAATGAATCCTGATTATGCTGAGCGTGGTAGAGAGCTTGGTGAAGAAAATGCTTATGGTGGTCACAGTGTTGGTACGGGTGGTCATGGCAACAAAAGCGGCTGTAGTAAGTTGTTTAGTATCTATCAAGGATTCTTTAAATTTCAATGTGAATATGATTTTAGGCAGCAGACAGCGTGTTGGTGGTGAACATTATAAAGATATATCACAGTTCACACAAGAGCAACAGCATCCAGGAATGAATTCTGATTATGCTGAACGTGGTAGAGAGCTTGGTGAAGAGAATGCCTATGGTGGTCACAGTGTTGGTACGGGTGGTCATGGCAAAGAAAGCGGCTGTAGTAAGTTGATTAGTACCTATCAAGGGTTCTTTGAATTTCAATGTGAATATGATTTTAGGCAGCAGACAGCGTGTTGGTGGTGAACATTATACAGATATATCACAGTTCACACAAGAGCAAAAGCATCCAGGAATGAATCCTGATTATGCTGAACGTGGTAGACAGCTTGGTGAAGAAAATGCCTGTGGTGGTCACAGCGTTGGTACGGGTGGTCATGGCAACAAAAGCGGCTATAGTAAGTTGACTAGTACCTATCAAGGATTCTTTGAATTTCAATGTGACTATGATTTTAGGCAGCTGACAGTTTGTTGGTGGTGAAAATAACATTGATACACTAAAGTTCACGCAAGAGCAGCAACATCTGACAATGAATCTTGATCCAGGAGTGGAGCAAAAATCAGACGTACGGGAGACCTGCGGGATCACTTGATTTCATATGGAGATGTTGTGTAGTCAGTCTGATACCATGTGCTGAAATTTTAACGTCGTCTAAGTGCTCATTTGTTATATTTTTCTTGTTATTCATTCTTTTTTTCGAATTCACGTATTTGTATCTTCCATTCATTTAACTCTATTGTTCGATTTTTTTGTGTACGGTGTGGTGTAGATGATGCTGATCTACTCGCATATATAGCCACACCCATATCCAAATAAACATGTTAATGAAATGAAAGCCCCCCCTATGTTGTCACTTGTAGCAGCTGCGGCGCGGTTTGACCAGAATCAAATGAATAGGAAGTCTGAAACTATTTTGCGAACTTAAACGAGAAGGGCACCGAGACTGATTTAACATTATATTGTTGGCTTTAGCAAAGACGTATTTCCTTACATGCAAAGTTAGACTACATATTGATAATATATATTCGTATTTATTGATGCAGTGTGGCATCGCCTTAACATCTTTTTTTTCTCATAAATGGACATACCTGCGGACATGAAAGATACACCTTGCTACACGATCAATATTGCTCTACAAGATGATTATATTTGTTTCAGCTAACTATATAGTTCTAATGTTTACACAACGATGGTATGTTGCATAAGCAGGTCGTTTTCATAAAGAAAAAACTTAATCAGAGCAGCTCTTTACTTCCAAGTATTATCGATTGAAGAGTATTGCCTTTACAATGAAATTGTTCCAAAAATAAAATCTTGTCGTTCAAAGAACTTCAAATGGATAGTTCTTCATCGTTATCTGTCTCGTGATCTTCCTCCGTTTCGGTGGAAACAAAGAGAAACCTCATCGATTGTTATGCATCAGACAGGTTTACGAACACGGCTATGTATCGTCTCGTATCTTAGGTGGGTGTGTGGGTAGGTGTGGGTGTGGGTGTGATTATTCTCTTCCACGGGGTCCACACCCACACCCATATTAGAAATGGGTCGATTAAAATTAAAGTCGATCATTGGATTGACAGTAGTAAATTCAAAGGCGTCAAAATCATTATTTCAATATTGACTGTTCCAGCTCTGTTTTTAACATTGTAAAATTGACTGACTCAGCAAGAATTCAGAGAATTATTACTGTTTTATTTTAGCAGCAGTATTTCTATTCTTTATTCGTTATTGTTGTTTTCTATTAATATTAATTATTTGTGAAATTTCAGAAGAAAATGAAATGTTTCCAAAGTATATGGAAAAATATAAATCAATAAAAATCCAAATTGATCATTGGTATGGAAGTTTTAACTGATCAATTTTTATTAGAAATATGTCTATTTTATGTTTTCAGGGTGATAAGTACTATTATTTTTTTTTGAAAAACTCATCATTTTATTTTGCAAGTATATTTGTTTATTTCGTTGGATTCATCGTTAATGAATCAAATAACAAACAAAAATCAAGACAATGCCTGCCAATTCGAATTGATAGTATCTTGTCCCAAAAATAATCATTTAATTATTTTTATCTTCGAATTAGATTTCTATCAATTAAGAGAAACGCTTCCTGTATTATGATCTAAAAAGTGAATTATGCTTTTTTTTGATATTTTGATATTTTTAGTTATCACATTATATCTCTATTCATTTTTAAAACAAATAAATTTTAAAAAAATCTGATCAAATACTTTCGTGCATGACTATAAATTGCTGTATACTAAACTACTACACTATTCAGTGTTATGATCATATTTTTCCGTATCAATGAAGAAAAAATACGTTCGTTTTTGATTGTATGTAGGTTTCATATACTTCATTCTGGGTGTACGAAATATGAATTGTCAAAAGGTATCAAGCATGATACATTTATCTTTCACATAGCTATCGATTTTCAGCCATTGTTTTTTTCTGCATCCTACTATGCAGTTGATTTTATATCTGAAAAAGTTCTAAGATCAGTATTTTTTCTCAAAAAAAGATTCCTGCCCCTTTCCTGTGCTTGATTTAACCAATCATACAATCTCATCGAACATTATTATTTTATGTACCATCACAAATACTCACCTAATTGACTTTTTCACGTTTTGAAATCTACCTCACAAAAGAGATCTTTCATCTGTAGTCATCTTTGATGTTCCAGCCATTAGTGAATATTTCTACCAGAATAATCTCAATTCGTTTCTTATTCGTTTTCGTTTTAAATTGTCCGAAAGGAAGAAGACATTTTAGGCGTGGGTGGGGTTGTAGATAAGGAGAAGGCTTACACCCACACCCCGTACACTAGACTTTTAATATTTGATTTCTGTGCCAAGAAAAGCGGGGTTTAGTGTCGTATTCTGTCTAATGGAAAGCTGCGCACTAGTTTTGACTTTAATTTGAGATCACTCCGCTCTCTCTCTCTCTATTCCTTGTAATAAGAAAGTTATAAGGATTCTCGTGGAGGCTAAAAATGATCTATAAATAAGCCAGAAGTTCCATCTAGTTTGACATATTGGGTTGAGATTTTTTAATTTAATATTTTTCATCTAGAATGTCATCGAGATAAATGAATTAAGGTATCGCCTGAATTAATCTAGCGATGTAAGTAATCAGTTGCTTTGTTTCATGTAGTATTTTAATGAGATTAAATCTTCATGAATACAAAATCAAATTCTATTTAAATACTGTGCCGAATGTTATTGTTTTAATCTGCGACAAGGTTCGATGCATATTTGAGAGAGACATGAAGAAAGTAAATATGAGCAACTTGTCCTCAGTTGCTGACTCCTTGTGTGAATACAATCATGATATTTATCTTTGTTGTAATGACAATTATTGAACTATATATGACGTCATTATTTGACAAACGCTTCTTAAATGATAAGTAGTTGGCAGAATAGAAGGCAGAACGCGCATACACTTACTATTCTAGTCACATATTGTGAAGAAGAAAAATTTCTTCCTCATATCTATCCACACGTCGACAATCTACGAGTAAGGCACAAAATCAAAAAACAATGACTTGACGACTGTAGCTATTCTTTATTTTGGATTCATGTTCAATAACTTTGGCTTGGTATTCCTGTCCATTTAACGATGAATCATTTAATAAAATCATAGACAACAATATGACTATTCAAGCTGAATGCATGTGTTTGACAAGTCCACTTGAATGGAATGAATTCAATCCAAATACTTTCGATGGTTTCTACTACAATTCAACAAAGTTCATTCTCGTGACTGATCTACATATGAAGCGTTTATTTTTATCTAATTTCCCACCAAGAAATACTTCCACTATCAAACGCATCATCAATTATTGGCTTTCGAATGGTGGTGGTGGTTCTCAATATGGAATGGAAACATTTGGTATATCAATGCTGAAACAAATTGTTAAAAATAATTATCATCAAACATATCCTCAGACACATCCAATAATATATCTTTTTCAATATCGAGGAGCAGGATTGAGTAAACCATCGATTCATTGTTATACTGCGACAACGTGGATTGATTGTGCCAAAGAATTAATTCAAACAACTGTACCCACTTCTTTCAATGAATCGTTAAGAATAATCAATGCTATGACAAATCAAAATATTGCACAAGATTTACAATATCAAATTCAATATTCTATTAATGAATCACAATCATTATCTCCAACATCCACGTATATCTATGGATTAAGTCAAGGTATTAATTGATAGTCAACGAAATATCACAAAAAGTATAGAACATATTTGCTTATGATAGATTTTTTTGATCAAATTAATACGGAGAGAAGATTTTCTATTCAATGAATTTCTTCGCACCTTGGGAGGCAAGCAATACAATACCATTCCTCCATAACTATAATAGAATGCATGAGAAACAGTTAATTAGTGAATGAGATTAGTATGAGGTAAACATAAGATAAGCTGAGGACATGAACATTTTTTGTTCCATTAAATAACTAAGGGTGCTGAAATTCATCTTCAAAAGAAAAATATTCTATTATGATTAGGCTAAACAAATATAACATTACCTTGTGACTTCTAATAGAAAAATATTATAGTCAAATTGTCCAAAAGTCTGTTTACAAAAGATTTTGTTCGCTGAAAGAAGTTTGATTTGTCGCTAATGTGCATGTGATGTTCTCTTTTGAAATTAGGTACAACTATTATTCAATATTATCTATCAATTCAATCGATTCATTCTCGATTACAACCAATCAACGGAATAATTCTCGATGAGATAATGTCGATAAAAAAGTCTGATGCCTTTCAAAATCAAATGAAATCAATCAACAATCGATTTTATTTGTATTTATCTAAATGTCAAAATGATATATCGTGTGCAAAAGCGTTTAAACTTGTTACTGGTACTGATGAAGATATTATAGCTTTTACATTAACATTACAAATGCTTTTTTTGACTAATCTAACAAACCCTATGTGTACAATTAATTTAGGATTAAATAGTTGGGATTTATTTACGCTGATAGCAAGTCAAAGTATCGAACTTATTACTGTTCGTCCACTTGCTGCAATACTCGTAGCACGTCTTTATCGTTGTTCAACTGAAGATCAACGAGTTTTAGCTCGTGCATTACCAATTTTGATTGCCTTAGCGGAAAAATCGTTAGCGCCAAGTTTAGTCGACCCACCTGGTGCTTATCCAGATGATGGAAATGTTTTAAGTATAATAACAGTTTGGAGTGATTTTGTTGGTTTCACGTTGGAAGAAAATTTCAAAACAAATGCTAGTTTTTTCAATGATTTTTGTATCAATAGCGGTGTTATCAATGAATATTACTTAGCACCAACAGGTCCGATGCCCGTATGTCGTGAAACACAGCAGTCGAAATATAATTATACTATCCCATCTGTATTTACTGATATTTTATATACAAAAGATCCTCGTTATTGGGGACATTTTCAAGTTGATCCACAAATATTTCGATCAAGTGAAGGTGGTGCATTGTTATTGAATGGAGATTTAGATTATAATTCACCAATGTATACAGCATACCAAACTCAAGTATGGTTTCAATCTGAACATATTCGTACAAAATTAATCGAAATGAAAGGTTTAACTCATGTTACTAGTGTGCAATCGTATACCAAACAAGATGGATTTCAATCAACAACATGTACAGATCAGATTATCGTTCAATTTTTGTATCAACAAGAGTTAAATTTAAATTTAGAGACGATAGATTACACATGCAGTTCGAAAGAAAATTTAATTGGTATTGATTGGATGTATTCGAATCCTATTGTTAATCAAACTTTATATACATTATTCGGTCATTCAACAACAGATTATTGGGGAATAAATTCAATGAAGGAAGAATTAATCGAATGAACAATAAAACATAGTGCGAATCAGTTTAGTGTAACTTTATTTCAAACACACATTCTTCATATCATTGTTTATACTAGTGTATTATATATTAATGTTAATTTGATCGAATTAAATAAAAAAATTATATTTAAAAGTGTCTTTAAAAATCTGCCTGATCAAAAAAATAAACCAGGATGGAATAATCGTCGAAACGTCCTTTCCACATAAAATAGATCTGAAGAATTTCCCACAGTTGCTATGGCTAGTACTTTTACGCATTAAAATGATTTTCCTTTGTCTACTCACATACAGAAATTGCTCAGCTCTGTGTACACAAGATTTCCTATCTAAATATTTTTTGCATAAAAATGCGTCTGAATTGCATTTCCTGTGCGTCTAAATTGCAACAGACGAACGCAATAGACGCGTCTCCAGTGCTGCATTTCTTGTGTCTTGACGCGGTCGATTCAATGTTTTAAATTTCAAAATGTATTAAAACCCGTTTTAGGTTTGATCTGAGTCGCCATCGATATTGCCTAACGATGGTCTGTGCCTAACTACAGATCAATGAAAAGTTTAAATTTTAATGTTTCTAAAATGATAGAAATGAAATTAGAAAGCAAATATACATACCATTGAGCCATATGTGATCATATTAGTTATAGAAGGAAACAGAAGCTATATATGGATCGTCTATTATAAACTTACTTACAAATGCATGTGTTAACGAAATGCTATGTGCATATAAATACGTTTACTCATGCAAAAGAAAATTGAATTACCTAATTTAAAAAACGTCTAATTGTGGCAACTATTTTTTGTTTTGGAAAAAAATTCATTTAAATTTTTTCTAAAATTTCATCATTTTTTAATTTTAGACTACTGATGTTTTAGAATATATGTACCTATTCTATTCTGTCTTTCATGAGAAAATAGAACTTCAAAATTATTGAGCATTCGACATTTTTCAGACTAACTTAATTTTATAGAAATCGTTGATATATACATTTTCCGCTAAATAAAAAACACGTGGAAATATTTTTTTTATTAAAACATTTCTGAATCGAAGGAATATCAAATGCATCTGGGCACAGTTCACGTTAAACATTTCCTTGCGTTCAAACATAGTTGCAACTAAAACTGCCGTCTCAAAAACGACTCTACATGACTAGTCTGAACTTCGACCCGTCATACATATTGATCCTAACGTGTCGTTGACGAGCGTCAGAGACATAATAAGACTAGCCATTTAGTCAAAAGCGATCCATTCAGGACTACACATTTGTCACTCAAGAGGAAACTGCATTCTTAACATTCGGACTAGTCCTGATTCAGGATGTGGATGGGTGTTTTTGTAGTTTTCAACAGCACACCCACACCCATAATACGTAATTATCAATAGACTCGAAAAGCAAAGTTTGAGCGAAGTCATTGCTATTAACATTTAAACGTGGAGTTTAACTTAGCTTGACACTGGAGTCTGTTGACTTGAGTTTTTAGTAATCATGTTAGTCGTACAATCAGGGTATTCCAGTGTCTCATTGTCAAGTTTATTCTCATGTTAAACGCACATATCATACAAGCTATAGTTGAAAACAAAAGAACTTTCATTAAAGTGTTATTGAATTGTAATCGCAGACTGTAAGAGCCTTTGGATGACTACTGTCAAGTTTCCTTCAGAGCGCAGTCGAGTCATCTTGGACAGCGATATTTATATTGCAGCATAGTCTTTTTACATGTTCAGCCATAGAAAATAAGATCTCATTTCGCAAAAAACTGCTTAGACTCATTGAGGATTGGTACATAATTGTAAGTAGAAACTCGGCATTTAACCTTTGTTCAATATAAACAAAAGTAAACTATGATTTTCAGTTAGGAAAATTCAGTAATCACTGGCTATTTCGAAAAAGAAATGTCATGTAATCAAATTGTTTCAAACTTTTTATAACACTCAAAACCTGAAGAAATGAATGTATTTTGGACCGATAAATTGATTTCTAATATGAAAGAACTCTCTAGAACATTTGAATGAGAAACTTCTCCAAGATTGACTCGTGTATTTTCTTTCATTTGTCGAATCTTTCGATATCTTCGAAATATGCTACTTGTACATTTTTAACATTGAATAGGCCTTACGCTCGAATAGATGGCATTCAAAATATACAAAGACTAGAATTGCACAGTCAAGTATGAAGTGTTCTCGCAGGAATTAAACCTGTAACATGTTTGTCTGTAGAAAAATAATTTACCATTGATTTGCAAAACGTCGTAATCGAGACTGTTTGCTACATACAGAATGTGAATGTGGATGTGGGCGTTAGCGAAGAGAAAATGCATATTCACATCCATACTGACACATGTAACTACGTACACACTCACACCCACTATAATAGGCAAACAGACAGCCGCAATCACCCACCTCACCCAAGTTTTTTATGCTGCTGATAAATACAACACTTTTGTCATTTTTTAATGAAAAAAGTATAATAAA
>CAJNSZ010003420.1:0-11233 GCA_905329745.1 Rotaria sp. Silwood2
GTCTTATTCTATTTTACGTTCGATCTTGCTTGATGCCGAAAGGTAGCGAAACATGAGTATTTCAGTCGACCCAAAAAACAGACGGAAACAGCTCAGGCAGACAGTTTTCGTCTCACTGCATACCTGCTCCTGATGGAAGCTAATGTATCACACTGAATCCAAATGAATTCAAGTGGATCCCCGTGGATCCCGCTGGATCCCACTGGATCCCACTGGATCCCGCTGGATCCCGGGATCCGCTTTTTCCCCCTTGATAAACTCTGTCTTTGCGCATACCTCATTGACCTTTTGCTAAACCAATCGATTACAAGTGATTACAATAATTTAATCAATTATGATCTATTATAAATAATAATCCGATTTAATCGAATATAGTCGGTTTCAATCGATTAAAAACTCATAATCAGCTTTGATTAGATTTGGATTTTAATTGATTATGGAAATTATAATCGATTATAAATAAAAATCCGATTTAAATCAATATAATCGATTTCAATCGGTTGAAAACCGATAATCAGATTTGATTAAGTTGGGATTTCAATCAATTATGACGATTCTAATTGATTTTAATCGAATTATTTCTAAAAAATTTGATTTTCGGTGGAAAAATCGAACTTTTTACTGTATAATCGAAAATAATCATGATTATTCGATGAATATTTTTCACTGGGAATTGTTCCTTCTTCTCGAAAAAAACACACGAATTCTTATTTTGTTGAGTTCTGACGTTAGTCACATTTATTGTTTGAGAAATTACTATTCCTCGTGAAGTTTCAAGATTATACCGAGTTCATGACGTGAAAGGCTATATAAGATATCATAGAGTATTTCAATAAGAATAAAAATAAAACGAGCTTGATTATTATTGATGTATCACATATTCAGTTCGAAAAGAAACAGTCATGTTCATGTGAACGCTCATAATCACGAGTGTCACCTGAGCACACTGAGAAAATGACACCCAAGTATATAATGCTAAAATGATCAGTATGGTGGTTTTTACTTTAAACAGTAATCAAAATGATTACCTAGGAAATTATTTTGATGTTTTTAGAGTTTTGGCTGCCTCTGACCCCAGAGTTCAGATTTTGCTGCTCAAATATAAATTTTCGTCAAAAGGCAGCATTACTACAAAAGTTTTTCCTCTCCTTAATTTTCAATTAAAGATTCTTCTGTATTATTACAAATTCTTCTCCCAGAGAGAAAAATTAACAGATATTGGATAATAAATGACTTTGTTTTGTTGGTTATCTTTAAAGCATTTAAAATGTATTCTTAACATTTGGTTTTTGTACAAGCGAATAAAGAGTTTTATTGTCTATAAACTTTCGAGTTCGCTTTTCGAATTCATTTTTCGCATCTAGCAGAAAGGTAATGAGACTAAAAGCTACTTTATCGTACAAGTGTGAAAATAAAGATATAAAAAAAAAAAAAATCTTATGAAATAGATCTATTGGGATTTTAACTATGTTAGTATGTTCTACACAGCATTTCTGTGTCGTTGGATGTAGCTTTCAACGTGCTAGAACAGATACTTGGAACAAATAATTTCGAAATGAATAACGTCAAAGTACCTAAAGAAAACTGGTACTCGACAAATCCAAATTATTCTTTTCGATTGATTCAAAAGCAGTCAAAGTGTTTCAACTGTTTAAGTGACTATAGGCATATTTCGTTGAGAACTTAAGTCTGTATTGGCTGATAGAAAAATCGTCATTTTATGGGATAAGTTTTAATAATCTCTCCGAAAATACTTTACTTTGTTAATTCACAACTTCATTCTCGCAAATAACACACTTTTAGCTTAACTGTAAATTGAACGACATATACCATTTCAAAAATATCATGTGTAGTCAACTGGATAAACGTGAAAACGAAGAATGTCGTTATAGTCATGAGAAAGAAAGATAACATAGATGAAACAAATCATATAATGTAAGTTAGATAGCCAATAAAATTGATTTTCTATTTTGTTTTTTTTTGCTTTAACTGATGGTTCTAAGATCCTAACCGTACAAAATAGTATGAAGATAAGAATACAAATTGTTAAATAGATAAAGAAATCAGATGATAAACAAAAACATAGAAAAGAAGAAAGTGTGCTATAACGATAGATGAAAACCGAACATAATAGGAAATGTCAAAAGGAATCAGGAAATTCCGCAATAGTAAAAGTATCACATATATCGTAATCTATAAGAGAATGAGAAAATCAATTATAACAACACCATGGTAAATATTTCTCCAAAACAGATATATGTTTTTCGTATCTTTTAGACTGATACAGGCCTATCATTAGAAATTCTTTTAACAGTCAAGTTTGTCTGTATTGATTTGAATTTGCCTGCTCGAATAACAACTTGCCGTCGAGTAAATCTGACAATACAATCAGATAGACTCAATTGAAATAGAATAGTATGTTAAGGTGAATCATGTGATTGTGTGCGTCATGTATATGATGCATGTCAAGAAAATATTGGATTAAAAATATATCTCTTTATCATCTGTCCTAGTTGAGCTTTATATATACGTATTTTGAAGATGTCTATATAGGACTATAGTTGTATTCGACTGTATTTTTTGTTGACATATGAACCTTAGATGAATTATTAACCCGTTAAGTCTTTACCCCATAAAGTTTCCGTAGTTCTTAAAGAAATGTACGCATCTTTCGAAAGCATGTTATAATAATGCTTGCTTATTTTGGTTCCGAGCCAGGCATTAAATTGAAGCAATAGCAAATCATTGGCTCTTCATTAATAGTATAACTAATAAAAAAGATCATATATTTCTGATGCTGACTAGATGCTGCATGAGAAAAAGGAAAACGGAGTATTCGACCAGACTGGGTACCTCCTCTATGTATAAGATGTTAGGAACTTTTTAAATATAGAATAAATAAAATACACTTAAGCTCGTCGAAACGAGCTAACAAACTTTTTGACTAAAATCGATCACATCTCACCTATAAGCGAAGTGATCTTGTACAGGTGCAATTTTTCTCGGGATGAAATAAACTAGATACGAGAAACACGGATCCTGTTCGAATAGTCCAAGTTGTTTCTTCTAGCATCATTCATTGTTGAAGATCAAAAATTTCAACGATTCCAAGTGTACTCGAACAATATCAAATGTGTTTGCTCTCGCTCATAATCTACGCTCTCACTAATTTTTTTATTACAGCATTCAACCACATTCAACACTAAATATTCACATATCTTCATTTCTAAATATGTTCTCATAAGTTTTACATCTGGTTTTTACTCAATTTCGATAAACGAAAAACAATATACTTCACGATTTGAGTATTATTTTGTCTCCCATTGCTTCAATTCGTTATATTCTTTGAACTAACATATAATATACACTCAATTACGGTGCTGTTTCTGTCCACGAATATCCATCATGCGTTATGGCTGCTCTCTTCCATTTCTCTATACACATTTTGGTGGTTTCTGTTGCTGGTCTTTTCTTTGATCGCCGCATCTCGATCAATTTCGAAACAAACTATGGTAATAATCATAACGAAATTAAAGAGATCCTGTCTCAGCACAAAACGTTTGATACTAAGAATTGGACACAAAATCGATATTGAAATTAGCCTGTCGTTTACAGCAGCACTATCCTATCCCAGTTGTGCCCAAATCAATTTTGTTCACCTACCAATCACTTTATGGTTATATTCCTAATTATTCAATTGTTGCATTTTCATTTGATTATAATTTACCATTTACTTTTTTTTCTGTACTTCTTTCTCCGCAAATTATCTACTCATTTTCATGCTCATAAGTAACTTTTGTACATCCATGCTTCTTCAAATAACATTATTCATCTTTCTTATAATCTTCCTATTTTTCTTTTTCTTTTTAGTTATACTTGCTTTTTCTCTATTGGAGAAAATTTCATGTCAAGAGAGATCTCCTGACATAAACATGCCTTCACTGTTCTGTTATAATATTATTCCATTGAATTATAGATATTCTTTTCTTGTCAATTATTTTCTTCACGATTGCTAAGTGAAGGCATAGGATGGAGAAAGAGTGAGAGAAACAAAAACACATTCTTTGTTGCTCCTTTTGTCTTTTTTGGTGTATCTTCATTTAATTTGTTTTTTTTTTGAAGAAAGAATTACGAAGAAAAAAGAGAAACAAGCTAGTAGATTTGATATCAGTTCATGCTTATCTATTAAACTATCAATATCGTGTTTCTCTTTCAATATTCAAAGAATATTATGAACAGTTCGATCTGTAGAGTCGTTTGGCATTGAGCTTCTTTTGTTGTCAAATATATCTATGTATTGTCGTATTACCAACGGTTAATAGTTATTAGGAGTGCAAACACAGAACCATGTACTCTTAACTTTCTTTTTTCGCTTTCTCTATTATTTATCCTTTGCTAAATAATCCATGTCAAAATTGGCTTCGAAACTTCCCGTCTATCTCTGCATTCATCTTTCTAGGTCAAACTATGAAGTAGAAGTAGAGCAAGCGGTGCATATCCATTAGGTCGAAATACCTTCTGGAAAAGAAAGAACATCTTATGGAATGGTAAATAAAGACATGATAACAACTTATAATAGGATTCGTTCTTTTCGCTACATTCATCAGTATCAGTCTAGTATTAAAGATAAATGTTTTTTTTACCCATTCATTACCATTTCAACAATGTCAATGTGTGCTTTGCTCGCTATTCAAACATGTGTAGTAGAAATTGAAGATAACAAAGCTTAGGGTCAAACCGAATAATGAAAATGAATATCATTTAATACCTCCCATTATTACATGATGCTTTGTTTTGTTTTCTTTAACTAGATTCTAAGTGTATTATCTGCTGATCACCGATCAAAAATCTACAAGCATATTATATTTACAGGCAATATCTTCTGTCTTTCTTTAATTATTTTCTAATGATAGCAATTTTATGCTTTTCAAACCTTGAATGACAATATTAATTTTTTTTTGAATATTAATGCCTATTCAGTTGCAATATCGTACTTACACTTTGCTGATATGTCGCCGATTTTATCTTATTGAAACTTAATGCTGAATTGTGTAATACATTGTTCAGAAAAAATCAATGATTCAAAGATTCTAGGCTATAGACAGTTCATACCAGGTGTCCCAAAATGTTTGCACACTTTTTATTTTTCATATATCTCAGCATAGATACGTGAGAAAAACTTTGTTTTTTTTACCAAAAGATGCGCCGTAAAAAGCTCTACAAAAATGGTAATACAAAATCTCTCTTAGCATGTTCTGATGATTTTTTCTATACCCAAAATGAAACGCCTATATTTTATGCTACTTCCCACCATATTAATGGATGAGACTGAATAAATGGTCGCGGTTAGCATTTCCATTTTCAATCACTTAATAGGTTTATTAAAAAAACAAGATATACCACAAGATACAGAGTGAAAAGCTCTATAATTTACATAAGATCGCTGAATTTATAGTTGCTCTTTTTTTCTCATAATGCTCAAAGATTTTAGCGATTAGATTTTGATTCTGGAAAGAAGATAATTTGCTGGTGCATGGCAAATTCCTTTTCTTATTTCTTTGCTTAATGAGTCATATCGAAGATCATAATCGATGGCCGAATATAGACTCATTGATACGTGATCCAATTATAATTCTTTATTCATTGTGATGTTGTTTGTTAGAGGCACACACCATCTACAACATCACATAATACAACTGTACCAGTGTTGTTAGTTAAGAAAAATAAGTGAAATTCGAAGATCTTAGACAATTGGTCGCTTAAATTGTGTCGATTATGAGGAAAAAAGAGCAACTATAAATTGAGCGATCTTATCTGAGTTGTAGAGCTTTTCACGCTGTATCTTGTGGTATATCTTGTTTTTTTAATACAACCTATTAAGTGATTGAAAATGGAAATGCTAACTGCGACCATTTATTCAGTCTCATCCATTAATATGGTGGGAAGTAGCATAAAATATAGGCGTTTCATTTTGGGTATACAAAAAAATCATCAGAACGTGTTAAGAGGGATTTTGTATTACCATTTTTGTAGAGCTTTTTACGGTGCATCTTTTGGTAAAAAAATCAAGGCTTTTCTCACGTATCTATGCTGAGACATATGCAAAATAAAAAGTGTGCAAACATTTTGGGACACCCGGTATATTAATGAAATCTTTCAGAAACTTATCTAATGAGAAATAACTAGAATGGACAAAATATCCAATGTATAATGATAAAAAACATAGCAATTCAAAACCAATCAAGATCATAAAATGAGAATTATGACTAATAATTCTGAAGAGTTAAATTCAAAGTTACATCGATAATAAATCAGTGTAAGGTAGGTGTTAGCGGCGATTCATTCTCATTTCTTTCTCTTGATATCCTACTATATCTTTCTTCTCTTCTTCCTTTCTTTTCTCTCTCTCCTCTTTCTCTATTGTATGTGGTTATATATATATGTACGTGTTGTTAAGGACATTTAATTATTCAGTCAGATATATTTTGAAATAATAAACATCAGCTCGTCGAAGGAGCTAACAATTTGGTGCCGTGACCCATCTTCTTCTATTTATTATATCGAAGAAGAACGAACTTATTAATTAATTTACTCATCCGTGACGGAGAGAGTGAAATACCATCTCATTCTTTCGGGGAAAGAGAAAAATTATATATTTATGTACAAATTAATTTAAAAATTTCATCATCATCAGAAGGTATCTTTCTTCTATATAAAGTTCATTTTTTTGTTCTTCCTTTAAGTGCATATATATATATTTAACAACGGCTACCCGTACAAGAGGAGTGATTAAAAAAAGTGGAGCAAATCTTTTATCATATGAAGTAATTACTAATTCACCAACATGAATAAGAAATAAAAAACAAAACGATATGTCATTTATGCAAGAAATGGAAACAGCCTCGATGGAAACTCGACAACTTCATTCAAGCCAAAAAGAAGCAATGAACAAAATAGCTGAATTTTCAGGAGAAGTTAATGACATCGATATTGATGAATGGCTATTCGGCTTGAACTATTTATTTTTATTAATGAAATTAAAAGATGAAACGAAAGTTCTTGAAACAATGAGTAAATTAACAGGATCAGCATTACGATGGTATCAAGAAAATTTAAGATCATTCGTTAATTGGAACGATGCTGAAACAGCATTGCGAGATCGATTCAAAGAATTTATATCTGACAGTCAATTAATGCAAGAATTTGTTTATATTCTTCAAGAAGAAAACCAATCTGTTATATCATTTTACGAAAATGTTATGCGAAAATATAGAAAATCTCGACAATTTATTACTGAACAACAAGTTATCACAGTATTACAAAATGGTGTTAAAAATTCATTAAAAGAACATTTAATTCGAAATGAAAAAGATATTAAGAAACCAGAAGAATGGGTGTGGGTGTGGGTGTGGGTGTGGGTGTGGGTGTGGGTGTGGATGTGGATGTGGGTGTGGGTGGTGTGGGTGTGGGTGCCGGTGTCGGTGTGGGTGGGTGCAGCGTAAGCAAAGAACATACACACCCCACACCCCAACAACAGCCACATCCACACCCGCATCGACGCGCACACTCACACCCACACCCCACACCCACACCCTTTTTTCCAGAAGATGCTCCGTGAAAAGCTCTACAAAAACTGCATGATTGAATTCTTTTTTACCTGTTCTAGTGATTATTCTGATACTCAAAATGAACAAATTACATGCCAGTGTCACTTACCATCATACTGGAACTGTTGGAAGACTTTTTTGATCGTCATATATCTCGACTTGAGAAAATGATGGAATATGGAATTTTTTTTCAAAAAGGTGTGCCGTCGAAAGCTCTACAAAACTTGTATAGACCAACTCCTGTAGTGAATCAGAGAAGTCCTCGAAACGTTTTCTACATGATGGGAAGTGATACTGCTATGTAAGTTGTTTCATTGTGAGTATCAGAAAAATTACTAGAGCAGATAAAAAAGAAATCAATCATGCAGCTTTTGTAGAGCTTTTCACGGAGCATCTTTTGGAAAAAAATTCAACGTTTTATCATTTACCTAAGCCGAGATATATGCGAAATAAAAATATTACACCAGTACGGATACGCGAAATTTGGAAAAAGAAAAAATGTCACTTTTTTTCTGATACACTTCTTATACTTTAAACTGCATTTGATGGTCAATGTAAATATACCAAAAGATGCAGCGCAATCCGGACTTTCTTCCTATATATAGTAGGTTAATAGATAAAAAACCTACATTAATAAAAAAACAAAAAAATCGAAGGGTATACTTTCAATGTGCGTGGACCGTATAGTTATCACCCTCAAGGTTTTTCTTCTAATTGCGTTGTGAAGTAGCATTGACAAGTTGTCATATTGAAACGACATCGAATGTGAATAAGAAAGACATAGATAATCACAAATTGACAGTAGTGATACTTGTTGTGCTGGATCTAAATATCACTAGAATCGGTTCAAACGATGACATTGTATTGAATTTATTTTCTAGTATAAAGTTACCAATGTCGTGCCTTATCTTTCTTCCTTTCTGTGTAAATGAGAAAAAGAAAAATTACGACGCGTGTTCTTCGAAAAGAGTATGTAATGTTGGTCGATATAAAGGTAAAAAGAAAAATAAACAACTTCATATAAAGTTGGAAAAGCCAAATAACACATGTTCATGATTTCCAACTAACACATTAATGTACCATAGAACATATTATTTAGCAACATCTGAAGATTAAAATCAAAACAAAACTGTCGGCGTTATCAATCTGCAATCTTTATTCTTTTTTCATCTGCATATCATTAATAGATAGGAAGTCGTGGCACATATCAATAAATCTACGAGCAATGCATCAATTCGATTTTAACGGTGAGTCATTCAACATGTGTGTTGTGTTTCTTTTTTTCTTTTCTTCCTTCTTAAGGTGGAAAGAAAATAGTGTGGTAACGCCAAGTCAGACATTCAATAACATTCTGTGTCATGTCTACCGAAGAGAAACCATCTCTATCAACATTACCAACCGAACTTATTTTTTATATTTTTTGTTATCTTGATGCACCGACTATTATTCGTTCATTTCGTAAGGTTTGTAAACGATTCTATAAAATTGTTCCTACTTATGATCGATTTAAATTTGATTTCAAATCAATTTTAAAATCAGATTTTCATTTACTTTGTAATTTGATTCATCCTAAGAATGTTGAATCATTGACACTTTCTGATGATGATGAAACACCAGGACAAATCGTATATTTTCTCTCAATCTTTCGTATTAGCCAATTTACTCGACTTCGTTCGTTGACTCTATTCGAAATTGATGATTATCATTTAAGTATTATTTTGAAAGATATTAAAGCGTTGGAACTTAACTCACTATCAATTTATTCAAAAAAAGATTATTCACAAGGTAATACAAATGTTGCTGATCTATTGCCAGTTACTTCTTTGCCTCGTCTTTTCACATTCAATTTTAATATTCAAAGTTTTGACGCAACTAACATACTATGGCCTTTCCAATGTAAAATAGAACATCTGGAAATTTATTGTCATACACTCGATGAATGTTGTAATCTTTTTTGTCATTTATCTAATCTACGAACGTTAGTTGTAGAACAATTGAATGTAGACGACATCGAACAGACGATTTCTAAACTTGCCAATTTTGAACCGATTTATCGATTGTCCTCGCTAACCTTCAAATACTGTACGGTTGATGTGACCATACTTCAGTTGCTTCTATCACATATACCTTCGCTAGAACATCTTCGACTGATGCGATCAGTAAGTTTAAATGATTTTACATCGCATTTGTCTGAATGGGAAAAGTTCGTTGGAACAAAACTGCCTTTATTGAATAAATTCGAAATTTTTCTCGTTGATGATCAGCCTGATGTTCTTACTCAAGTCGATACAGAATCACTTGTAGCTTTATTTCGAACACCATTTTGGACTAAAACAAAAAACTGGCTTGTTATATGTGATTATATTACTGATAGAAGAAGTGTCTTTGTTTAGTTGGAATCGGTGTTCGATCGTGAATTTGAATATGTTTATAAGTCAAAAGAAATCCATCGTTCAACTTCAGCACCAATGATTCACAATACGATTACAATGCATGAAGTGCGTAAAATGCGTTTGGATATAACAGAAGTAATGCCTCTTGTTACATCACCACAGGTATAATTGAATCTTGAGAAGACTCCTATGATGTTTTCATTTTATATGTATTGAGTTTTACAATTTTAATACAGTCTCATCGTTATTCTCAAAATACCCACCAAGTAATATTGTCCACTAAAATTTATGTTTATTATGTTTAGGGTGGCTTACCAAATAATATCTTATTTCCTAAACTTGACGAACTGAAATTGCGTATCTCTGATAAATGGCCATTGGGTTCACTTCGATTTCTTACGCATCTAATCAATCTGCCGCATCTTGTCAAATTTTCTTTTGAAATAAATACTGCAATAAATACTCTTGAATTCATGACCAATTTTGGCACATTGTTGAAAATGGCGCCCAGTATTCGCTCACTTACAATATTGTTCTCTTCCGGTTTTGTATGGTCAAATAACTATAACATGGAAATTTGCTCGATAATTCCTGACTATGTAAGACATTTAACCTTTCCAATATATTCGGTGGATCAGATGCATATGGTTTTTCGCCAATTGAAATATCGACCAAGCATTAGATTTGAATTCGCAAATACGTATGATCACAGTGTTGATAATATACTTCTCACATGGTTTAAACGCGAAAATAGATATTATACTTATCGACTAGATAATTCTTCGTTATGTATGTGGTTTGATAAGTTTAATAAGACATCTTAAGAAAAGCAACTAATCAGTATTATGGATTGTTTATATTGAGATTTATATTTTTCATTTTTTCCATACTATATATTGAAAGTTATCACAAAATGAATAAATTTCTGTTTATTTTGTCTTTTCTCATATAGGTTGAAAGATATAACAGTTTTCACATTATTTCATTGTTTTTTTTACGAAAAGAGCCAGTCTATCTCTGCCATAGCATCTTGCAATCTATGCCATAAAGGGTGTAAAATAAGTTCTGATCCACTCTTGCAATATTGTTTTCTTAAATTTTTCTAGAATGGAAAAGACTGATATTCACAGTACATATACTTGAAGGATGGGTGGGTGTGGGTGTGGAATGTGGAGTGTGGGGTGTGGGTGTGGGTGGGTGCGGGATGCTATGGCAGAGATAGCCGGGCTCTTT
>CAJNSZ010003421.1:0-11232 GCA_905329745.1 Rotaria sp. Silwood2
TTTTAACAAGAAGCATCATGCTATCGAATAAAGGACTCAAAAAGATTTCTGAGGATAGAACAGATAGCACATTATGTTCAACCTTTTGCCTAAGAAAAAAGAAAAAGAAAGTAGTTTTCTATACAGTCCCTCGTTAAGATATAGCGTGGCTCACCGGTGGGCCACATCGTGGCGAATGTGTTAACCGAGCATACGACTAAACATCAGGTTTTCATAGGGACCGGAACCAAAAAGAGTTGGTCCCCTGCATGTCTTGAGGGTGTGGGCGTGGGTGAAGTGAGGATATGGTGTGGGTGTGGGTGTAGGTGCTTGTCTTCTTTTCAATTTCATACCGACACCTATACCCACACCCACGGCCACATCCACACACCCACACCCACACCCACACCCACACCCACACACCACACCCACCCACACCCTCTGATGGTAGCTGGATTGCAGCCAGAAGACTACGATAATGAGTAGGTTGAACCTCTAGTGTAGAATAAATATAGTTTAGAGTCTTGATTGTTAACTTTGGATTCTCCTGCTCTAGCTTGACACGTTGACACAGGTTAAGATTACCAAAAAGTTTTTCTATCTTACATCGAAAGATCATATTGCATACAACAGAATTTTATCTGAACTACATTGACTTTTAAGGAAGATGCTGATGATTTGTTTATTTTTTCAGGCGTAGTTTTGTTTTTTGAAGCAAAATGGGACAATGAGTAAAAACTGTTAGTCAGTGGAATGTGAGCTAAATACAGATATAACATTTTCTGAATAAAATCTTTTTCTTGGTAAACTTTGCTTGAGTACAGGATTCAATACAGTTATGTCCTTTGTGGAGTGTATATGCGCGGCACAAAGTCCTTGAGCTTTTGAAATGGATGAATATTTTGCATTTTGTCTACTTCTGATGGAAAAGGAGAAGATGAAGAAACACGTCGGCTGTATAAAAGGTTAGCCAGTCCAACGGCTCTCATATAGATTATATATTTTCCATCTGTTGAACTGCATTCAACGCTGTCAACTTGGAATTGATACCCAGCTGTTAACAGCTCTTCTTGTTCATCAGGATAGTATGAGAGGGAAGAAATATTGCTGCTAAATTGATTCGTGTTAAGGCTCAGTAGACGAATGATAAATAATGTGTTACCACTATACATTTCAGCTGCAAGACGATTTTTCGACGTAGAAGTAAACGGCAGCCATCGAATTTGACTATGAATAACTTGCTTATATTCTCGAATCATTTCTTCCGTGAGAGTAGTACCACGGTATACAATCTGGTCTTCAAATGTATCAGAATTGTTCATAATCAGGTGACTCTGTAGCAAGTAGCAGAATGGTCCAAGTGTCGCAAATTTAGTCCAATCTCCGTTTCTTAGAGTTGAATTCACCAATTTGTAGAGAAAGGTATCGGCAGTGTAGAGACGTGCGGCGCATGCACAGATGTTCTGTCGACACTCGTTGTAAAATAAATTTCTCGAGTTTTTTGAAACTTTTCTAAGTGTTTTAGACATCCGTCGGGCATCAAGTTGTTTGTTTAAAAGTTGACCCTCTCTTAAAATTCCTGTAAATAAAAGACTAGTTTGTGAGATACCAAGCACAGTTTTAGCATCTTACCTTTTGAAGCAACTTTAGCAATTGCAGGAAAGTTATTATAGATATTTTCATTTGTATCACCCCAGTGATCGATCATTACATTGCCACTCTTATCTCCGATGGCGAACGATCTTTCTGCTCTTTCTGGATAGCAGAATCTTTCTTTTCTTTGATAACTGGCAGTGTTGACTTCCTCACGTTTCACCTGAATCTGTTCATTTGTAC
The DNA here is from genome assembly GCA_905329745.1 of Rotaria sp. Silwood2. Classification (NCBI taxonomy): domain Eukaryota; kingdom Metazoa; phylum Rotifera; class Eurotatoria; order Philodinida; family Philodinidae; genus Rotaria; species Rotaria sp. Silwood2. The sequence continues at coordinate 1,816 of CAJNSZ010003421.1, forward strand.
TTTTCTTGTGAAACTGAATGTTGTATTTGAAATCGATGATGCAGCCATTAAAACGAATTGTTCTTTTTTTCGATTGATATGCTTCTTCAATAAATTCATTTTCAAAATCAGAATATCGATTCCATTCTAATTGTTGGTCCCGTTTACAAGTGCTTGAAGATCTCCAGAACCAAACAATTTTTTTTGTATTGTTGCTTGATCGTGATGACAGTAGAGTTCCTACATTATCCTCTGACGAATCATCTGAATTTACAATTGCGATCATCTGAGAAAGCGATTCCTAGGATAATTAAGTGAAGAGAAAGAAAACTGCATTCGTCGCATATATATATGGATATATCACTCACGATGGATTATTCCAACTGCAGAATCATTTTATCGACATTCAGAGTTATTGTTATTTTTTTTTCAAAAGTTAATCCTATTTATTTGGAGATTTAATTGAAGAAGACCTCGGTTAGTTTTCGCTTGATACCGAAAGAAGGGTACGAAAGAAGAAAAGACCTCTAAGAAAGAATGAATCATAAACTTTGATGATAAGATGAAAATAACGGTAAAAAGATATGAAGACTTCTACTTTTACATTTCAAGAATGATTCTGGAAAGAAAATTATGAAACATTGATTCTTGCCAGTGTGGATGTGGGTATCTTATCTTCATAAAGACCGACACCCACACTTACATCTACACCCAAATGGAACTAAATATCTCATGGAGCTTTGTTTTTCATTAAAACTATTCTCAGCTAAGCCCAAAACAACGAATCTTGCTCGTGCATTACGAGCATTAGTTTATCGATATTGAAAGAAACACAAATCAGTTCGTTCAAACGAAAATCTTCATTCGATAAGTACCTAAAGCTCTCTATAAATTGCAGTAAAATTGGCCAAACATAAAATAAACTTAAAAAAATAAACTTTCAACATAATTTATTTTCGATGTACACTCTCAATAGTCAAATTGTTAAAATTTAACTATAAATTCTCATTGTTTCACCAACAAGAGAATAAAATTACTAACTTACATTGTTTTCCTTTTGTACTATGAGAACTTATAAAACGCTTCCTATTTCGGTGTATGGAAGATGTGGATGTGGTGCTGATGAAAAGAAGACATCCACACCCTGTAATTCGTTTCGATTTTTCTCCAATTAGTTATACATGAAAACTTCGAGGAAAGAAAGAAAACAGTTGACAGCATGTAACGATGATAGCACCCGTGTTGCGCAATAACAAGAGATAATCCAATGACACATAGTTTGACGAATCATTTTGTCGTTAATTTTTTTCATTCTATTCTTTTTTTTCATTATATTGTGTAATTTGCTTTCAATACACCTATGTCATGATGGGTGATATCACTTTTTTCTCCAGTTTATCTCGTTTAAATAATCTGCCTGTTGTCAACTTCGTCATTTATTTCTCATCGAAACGAAATGAGCCTGCCTTTCAAATCACAAAATACAAAACTTGCTGCCACAAAACACATTGTTAGGTATGTAGATCCTTTAAGAGGATATCATTGAAGCCATCAGATATTATTCCAATATATGATGCACTTGATACAAAAAATTTGAAAAGAATTTTTTGCTGATCCACATAGCTGCCTACTCTTCTACTTTTTTCTGGTCTTTCATCTTTTTCAAATATCTCATATATATATATTATTTTTAGTCAACATTTCTGGTAACATACTATATAATTCTTTTTTAAAGATGTAAATAAAATTTTTAATTCATATCTAACCTTCATTTCAATTAATAAATGATTTCCTTTCTTTTCATCATATGATGATAAACATTTGTGCTGGTACAGGTATCAGTAATCCAATTGGTTCATTTTTTTGAAGATGAAATAAAAAAGCTTTCGAGTTGATTGGGTGTTATCCATGATAGAAACCACTTTCATGCACAGACACTCAAAGCAAAGATTTATTGAAAGTTATCAAATCAGATGAAAAATGCATGCTCAAAAGAAACTATATTGATTGATCCTATTTTTGTATTTAACTACATTCTTTGATTATTTTGTAAAATAAAAACAAAATCTTCGTGCTACTTTCTCATGATTTCATTAAATTATATCTTCAGCTAAGTCAATGTATCAACATGTAAAAAGCTTGAAATAGAAAAGGAAAAGAAAAAAACTATAAAAGATGTACATGACTGTACTTCAACAAATTATTGAAATTTTACATGATATATAGCAGAGGATGAAAAATTTAAAAACTGAATAAAATAAGCTATATTGATATGACATATGATATTTCATAACGCAAAATGGATAAAAACCAACATGAATCAAATGATTTCTTTTAATCCATCCAAATACAACAACAGATTCCTGTTGTATTTCAGGAGATATTTGCAACTCTTTCTCTGCAAAATGGCAAAAGCCATTTTGGAAAAAGAATTCATTCTGTGGAAAATTAAACTTTGATTTTGTCGGTTTTGATGGTTTTTTAGTAGGAAACGAGATTTCTAGCTTTTTTTCTCATTGGCATGACACACTTCTAGAGTAAAATACATACGATATTCAGAATCAGCATCAGCAACTATTTCTTGCCAACACAATAATTATATCAAATTTATTGAAACATTTTTTCCTGTGCATATATGACCTATGAAAAACGAGAGAAAATTCCTTATAGGAAATTTAGCTGCGTAGGGCTACAGGTCACGTTTGCACAGAAAAAAACTTGTCGATAAATTTTATATAATTAGAAATATTTTATGACGTTCATCTCAAGTATCGTATGTTATTTTGTTTTACCAGAGTATCACGAAAATTAAAAAAAGTGCTGAGAAAGGAGGAAAACTGACAAGATTTACACCTTGTTTCTCATTAAAGAAAATATTTTTTCAGATATGCTTGTAGTATTTTGTAGAAAAAAAAGAGAGTTGTAAAACATATCACGTTCAGCTTAGAATAGTCTGTTTCTGAAAAAGAACAGGAGTCCATTCTTATAGTTCAATTGATTGAAAGGATTCCTTTGAATCGTGTGAGCTTTGCATGACTTTAGTTACTAAATATCATTTATCGCATCAATATAATTAATTTTGTTCAATTTTTACTTCTCTATCTTCTGATGTGTACTACAAAAAATTGCAACAGTCTGTTGAAGCACGACTGCACTATCTTTTAATTCATTTTTCTTGTTTTCTTTTTATAAAAAGTATTAGAACACAAAATTTTCGGAGCTAGTAGTATAAGTCATTAATGCATCGAAAGAACATAACAAATTCTGCTTTTAATTTTTTTAATCCAGTGTATCGTATACTTGATCCATTCATGGGTACTCTCTCTCTATGAATTTATTTAGTATCCACATTTACGTATGGTTCATATTTTTAGAGATTTGAAAGATCTCGACAAAGTTTCAATACCCAGACTTGGTGTTTATTGTCCAGATGAATCGAATTCTTTTCTTTTACATTGTAACCTATGAATTGAACTAATCATTCAAACTATCCACGAGGATCAATCATTTGTTATTCTCAGGTATTGATGAATGATGCATTCTATAATGGGATAATGATACATTTAGTTCTTCATATTCCAGAAGACTATCCATTGACAGATCCGGCTGAGAATATTGCACCTGGACTAGAAGGGTGCGGGTGTGGGGTCTGGGTGTGAGTGTCTTGTTCTGCAGTCATGGACACCCCACACTGATACCCACACCCTCAAGAATATTCGATTTTATCTAATAACAATTGAAATCTTATCATTTTTAGTAAAAATCAAAATGTATTGTCTCACTATTCTATCAGAAAATATAGCTAAAGAGTTATAATAATGTACCCGCAATACCTATCATAACAACATTATATTCCATCTTAAAGTCCTTCACCTTTACTCCTCAAAACACACCTTTTTTTGGAAAAAAAACTAAAAAAGCATTATATTCTAATTTTATTCATTGGAATTTTTAAAGCATAAAAACTTTCCTTGTGCAATTCAATGACATGTCTTAGGAGAAACTTAAGAACATAACAACTATAAATGACTACTTTAACTGTCAGTCAATTTTTTTTTTCTTTTTGTTACCATATTTATTTTGATGTTCTTTTATTCATTAACAACTTAAGATCAAAAAATGAAAAAAAAAGAGATGAATATTGCTAATTGATTATTGACTCTCACCTGTTCTTATTGTTTATTCGTCAAAATCTTGTTAAACATCGTGCCTCAATGAAATTCAATAGTAGATAATTCTGAAAAGATATTTTTACATTCCTGTGCTTTTCGAAGATCTCACATTCATTCTCTTTACATATTGGCACAATTCCTTCATTATTTTAAATAATATCTTATTGAAGTTGCCCAATAGATTGTAACTTAATATGATCGATTTTCAATCGGAATCTTTTACAGATCAATATCAGTAGACTAAATATTCTTATGCAAAACATTTTAGAGTTCTAAGTAGTAAAATTCATCAATAAAATCAATGTTAGATACTCTATATTGTGAACTTTGTAATTTATTAGAGCATTGCATCTCTTTATTATATGATTTCTTTCCAAAAACTCTGTAAGATTCTCTATTTTACTTTTTTTATAGTCTTAAAAGATGAACAAAGCTAATAGAAATATAGTTTGATCATTATATGTTAATAGTGATATTCAGATGAAGCAAAGCACAGAAATACATAAATGATTTTATGGGCTAAGAACTATTAATTTTATTACTAAAAATATTTGAATATATTTGAATCTAATCATTCAAACTTCTGAGAAACATTCAGATCTTTATTTGTACATAATTTATTCTAATCCTGAATATCTCTTAAACATAGAATATTATCTATACAATTGTTAAGGCGACTCTTTAAGAACATATTGTCGCTTCTGTTAGTATAAAATTCTCTTGTATTTGCAGTCTCTTTTACAAATCCTTAGTTTAGTAGAAGTTTTGATCGAACATATTGTATTGATACGAAACATTCAAATGATCCATCTGTCATATTTAAATTGTTCCGATAGTTGATGTGTCTTTAGTCAGATTTGTGTAATTAAGTTTCAATTATATTTTAAAAATCGATTGATTTACTTATGACTCTCTTCGGTTTTGAGGCTTCTCGGAAGTGACTCGACAATAAATTTTGAAACTTTCAAGACAGATATATCTTGATGAGTAAATCAAAAGTCGTCATAGACTCCAAATTCCCAAATGCTTCATTCAGAAAATCATAAGTATTGCAAAGATCATAAATGACTCTAAGTGTTTCTCCACAAAACTCTTTATTTTTGTTTTTTCGAATCAGAATCTTTTTATGACAACTAGAATTAAATCGAGGTGTATGTCCTTTTTTTTTGTTTCTTTGAATAATATCGTTCTTAGAACTGAAGGTAAGCAAAATAGTATCGGTATTCTCAAAAACCTTTTTGTTTAAATATTACTAAGGTTTTAAAGACTGTGAAATTTCGTAGGAACAATATTTTGAGAAAAAAGAAAAACAAACAAGCACATGTTTCAAATTCACTAAAGATCGATGAGATGTACTGTTTCGGAAAAAAATGTAGCAAAACCTCATGTTTTTTTCTTCCAAAAATGCTTTTGAGATGATGTTACAGATTCATTTGCTATGTTTTAAGCACCATTTCGCTAAACAATATCTGGCAGTTGAATTCAATACTCTTTCTAACCAACAAAGACGATCATTCATTTGAAAGAGAAAACTTTGAAAATTATATTAACTATGAAAAGACAAAAATCTAAAAAATATTAATCTTTGTATTTAGAAAGAGAGTGGACGAGAAAATTCTCATTAAATATCGAGAAAATTAAGTAAATTAAATATTTTTGATTTATTTATAATTTTGTGATATTTTAAGAGAAACAATTGTGAGAGTAGTTTAGAACAAGAATAGGATTTCGAATAGAATTCAAATAAATATTGCTTATGAGGGTGTGGGTGTGGGTGTGGGTGTAGGTGAGGGGCTTCTTTTCATCTACACATCCACACCCACACCCACACCCCGCATCCATACCCACACCACACACCCACACCCACACCTGTTGTGATAGCTACACATGATTTCTCTGCTCTTCCGATTCGATTTACCACTAATACAGTCAGTTCTGACTATCAGAATTCAAGCCATTTGATTAGTCATCTTGAGCAGAAATTGAAATCAGTCATAGAAGCTCTCACTCACGCTTAAGATAGTTAAGACCAACAAATTTCTGTGAAGTTATTCCAGTCGGAAAACTTTTCCTTCTATCGAGCAATAGCCAAATATAGTTGTATCCGATACACTTAAACTGTTTATTATAATAAATCTCCGACTATATACAGGTTGATGAACAATCCCTAGAATATAGTGATATACAAGCGCATTTAGGAAAATACCTAAGAGAACACGCAGAGAAAATCAATCGAACAACAGAAAAGAAAAATATACATATGATATAGAAAGGAGGAAAATTACCACATATTGAAGAACGCGTAAATGTGATATAAGAAAACAACTGATTATATTACTTCTTAACATTGGATTAGTCATTTTGTCAAAGATGGATCGATCTCCTTTCGATTGCGTAATTCGCCTGTGCAAGTATAAAAATTACAGTGTTGTAGCGCATTAAAATGAAAAGTCAATATGACAAATGATATTCGATTACTGTATATGGTTGCTCCTGTTGTACGATTTACAACAAGTGCATATAGCAAAAAATTGCAAATGAGATCAAGAGCTAGTTGCAGAAGTTCAGAAAAACCGACAAGCCTCCAGATCCCTTGGATGTCACAATCAGATCAATTTTTTTATCATTATTGAGATCACCTGATATCACACAGATTGGATTAGAACCAGTCGTATACTTGATTTGAGATTGAAAGGTTCCATCTCCATTACCAAGTAGAACACTGACAGTGTTGCCTAAGTTGTTCGCCACTGCCAGATCCACTTTGCTATCATTGTTAAAATCAGCTGATATCACAGACATGGGGCTCCTACCGACCACAGAGTACTTCTGATTTTGAAAGATTCCATTTCCACTACTCAGCAGCACACTAACGGTGTTGTCGCCGCTGTTCGTCACTGCAAGGTCCAGTTTACTATCATTGTTAAAATCCGCTGATGTCACAGAAAATGGTCTTCTACCAACCGTATAGTTGTTCTGATTCTGAAAGCTTCCATCTCCGTTTCCAAACAACACACTGACGGTATTGTCGTCGCTGTTCGTCACTACAAGGTCCAGTTTGGTATCATTGTTAAAATCAGCTGATATCACAGAGGATGGGCTTCTACCAACCGTATAGTTCTTTTGATTCTGAAAGCTTCCATCTCCATTTCCAAACAACACACTGACGGTGTTGTCACCACTGTTCGTCACTGCAAGATCCAGTTTATTATCATTGTTAAAATCCGCTGATATCACTGAGGTTGGATTGCTACCAACCGTATAGTTCTTCTGAGTTTGAAAGGTCCCATCTCCATTGCCAAGCAACACACTGACGGTGTTGTTGCCGTTGTTGGCTACTGCCAGGTCAAGTTTATTATCTTTGTTAAAATGAGCTGATGTTACAGAGTATGGATTGCTACCAACCGTATAGTTCTTCTGAGTCAGAAAGCTTCCATTTCCACTGCCAAGTAGTACACTGACGGTGTTGTCGTCGTAGTTGACGACTGCCAGGTCAAGTTTATTATCTTTGTTAAAATCAACTGATATCACAGAGGATGGATTGCTACCAACCGAAAAGTTCTTCTGAGCCTGAAAACTTCCATCGCCATTACCAAACAGCACACTAACGGTGTTATCATCGCTGTTCGCCACTGCCAAATCCATTTTAGTATCATTGTTAAAATCAGCTGATATGACAGAGTATGGATTGCTACCAACCCTATAGTTCTTCTGAGTCTGAAAGCTTCCATCTCCATTGCCAAGTAGCACACTGATGGTGTTTTCACCGCTGTTTGTCACTGCCAGATCCACTTCGTTATCATTGTTGAAATCAGCTGATATCACTGAGGTTGGAACGCTACCAACCGTATAGTCCTTCTGAGTCTGAAAGCTTCCATCTCCTTTACCGAGCATGATATTGACGGTGTTGTCGTCGTAGTTGACGACTGCCAGATCAAGTTTATTATCTTTGTTAAAATCAACTGATATCACAGAAAATGGCCTTCTACCAACCGTATAGTTGTTCTGAGTCTGAAAGCTTCCATCTCCATTTCCAAGCAACACTGTAACGGTGTGGTCGTAGAGGTTGGCCACTACCAGATCAAGTTTATTGTCTTTATTAAAATCAGCTGATGTCACAGAGGATGGAGCGCTACCAACCGTATAGTTCTTCTGAGTCTGAAAGGTTCCATCGCCATTGCCAAGCAGCACACTCACCGTGTTGTCTTCGACGTTGGTTACTGCAAGGTCCAGTTTGGTATCATTGTTAAAATCAGCTGATGTCACAGAGTATGGAAAGCTGCCAACTGTATAGTTCTTCTGTGTCTGAAAGCTTCCATCTCCATTACCAAGCAGCACGCTGAAGGTGTTGTCGACGCTGTTGGTTACTGCCAGATCCACTTCGTTATCATTGTTAAAATCAGCTGATATCACGGAGGGTGGACCGCTACCAGTCGGAAAGCTCGCTAGTTTGTGAAGGGTTCCATCTCCATAGCCAAGCAATAGGGTAACGTCATTAGTTTCCTGTCGGACAACTATTACATCTAGTTCGTTGTCATTTCTAAAGTGGCCAAATGTTGCAGAAACTGGAACGTTTCCAATATTATAGGTATTTGTTAGTTGAAGCAGTGTGTCACATCCACGTGCTGAAAGAAGACGATATCGAAAGAGATATTGATAGTAAGGAGAAGCGATGAATCATTAAGAGTTATATCCATTTAGGAATATCAAGTAATACAAATGGGCTAAATCAGGCGAAATGAGATATTTACACTTTTCATTTGCGTTTTATTCTCTATAAGTGGGAACTTTTTGGATAAATTTTTTTAGTATAGACTTATGTGAAAATGTTTGGTCTTGCACTCAGCAATGAATTAAAATTAATTAATTAACTAATTAGTTAATTAAAAAGTAATTAGAGAATATCTAGCTAATCAGATGAGAAAAAAATATGAAAACTTCAGAATAGACTCTAGGGCACAAGCTGCATCTATGATAAAATTCTCAGCAATATTGATCTCCAAAAGAATTCTTACGAAAGATAGGTTTTCTAGAGATTCTAAAAAGTGCAGACACGAAAACGTTTGTCTTGTCATCATCTTGGGACTCTGAGTAATGATCTGTAACGCATGAAGTCGGTGTCGAGCTTTTCAGTTGTTTACAACGACCCAGGTTGAAAAATCTGACATCAGATCGGACAAGATCTTATAAGATCTTGTAGTCTGAACAAAATCTTACAAGAATCTGACGAAAAATCGTAGTCTCTTATTTCTTACACCAAGTCGTG
>CAJNSZ010003422.1:0-11229 GCA_905329745.1 Rotaria sp. Silwood2
TTTAAATGGTAGATTTCACAGAATAATTTTCATGTTCAGAGAGTCTAGAATGATTGATTTGTATGATTCACTTTTTGAAGTACGCATAACTCTCGGATTCAAATCCGAAGTTTCCGCATTTATTTTGTCCTAATCTAACCAAGCCGAGCCGATGCCATCGCTGATAGGCATGCGACACAAATCGTGACATCTGCCCACTCTGGAAAAAAAAGGAGTTTTACAGAACCTTTTCGAAAGGTTCTGTAAAACTCCTTTTTTTTCAGAGCATACATGCACAAATGTCCCTTCCTTGGAACCATCAACGATTCTAAAACTTTCATTCAATTGTTGTTGATAGGAAAGACAGAAGATTCCATACAAGATGTTTTGTTCTATATTCCCAGCGGACATCAATGAACCGTGCTGAAGTTTCGGGCTTTATCGGATGTTTTCATAGATAGAGAACAGCTCGTCATTAATATCGGAAGAAAACGTAGCTGAAACTGACCAAGCTACTTTCATTGACAAATTTTCTCCCGCAATCAGAGAACTTCGCACGATATTCCCATTTTTTTTTGCAGCGAAATCTTCTGCGTCATTTATCAGTAACGCTTCTTAACACCTACTTTCAGACAGGCACGCCAAGAAGTAGCTTTCCAAATACTAACGCTTTCATAAAAATTAAGGATCGCCACACTCTAAATTCAAAATTGCACGATAGCCATGAATGAAATGTAACTCACAGTATCCACACAAAACTAAACACTCAAGACCGACATCGCTGTGTGGTAATAATTGTGAACCGTAGCTGGAATACAGTAACTACTCATAGCATACGCTCAATTCCGATTATAGGACGGTCAAATTCATAACACTAACTCATTTTGTTTCCGACTAACAAATGTAACACCAAGAGAAGTGAATCTGAAATTCGGCATACTCGAACCTTCAAGCAAACACACATCTATGATACCCCAAAATTGATCTGAACTTTCAGATATCTGTAACCCAAAGAAAACGTAAAATTTTTTGCCATTTCCACACTCGAGCACAATTTATGAAAAATCTCAATCGCTGATTTTTACACATTCGATTTCTAATCACTGACACCCATACTCTGATCCATTTGAAACCTGTTATTGGGAGTGTTGAAGAATTTTGAAAATTTCTCATTTCGTTTTTCACTTCTTGTACTATACCTTCTTTTTTTTCGTCATTTTCTTTGTTGTGTTATTCATCTACATTTTATTTTCACTCTTTTCATAAAAAGATCTACATGTGGCTTAATTCAGAATGTCACAACAATTATCTAGAAATGATACCTGAACTCAACTAATTCAATGGAGAGAAAATTTCTATGTAATTTGTTCCCCACATATTAAACAAGTGTGGATGTTTTATCAGAGTCTTCATTGAAAAAGATTTATAAAACAGTGTGTTTAGAAGATGTTCTCATGTATGAATGTGAGAATGAGTACTCGTATCATTTTTTTACTCTATTTAAGAAGCAGGCTTTCTGATTTATATTTCCTTCTTGGTACCCACACAATTGAGATATGGACGAAAGAGTTTGTAGTAATAGAATACGTATTTTAAGTCCTAGTAAGTATGATAATTAAAGGTATATCCACATCACTACGTAAGTGCAAGAAATGTTCATTTGTTTTAAGTACGTATTTATGTGACTTTCTCCAAAAAAATGTTGTAATTTTGGGTTGGTTTTGTTCAATATTGTTTGATAATAAAGACTTGAAGGAATGTAACGTGGACGTATAAAAGATGGGTTAGTATTTTGTATGTATGTTCGAAATGTATCAGTGATATTTCAGAAATTCACATAGACAAAACCATATATTGCATCGGTAGAAAGGTATTCACTGGTCGAACTTCGGAAGTCGAACCTGAAAAAATTCATGGCTTATCGATTCACTGCACAAAAACTATTTCCGAAAACAAAAACGGGAATATTTGTTCTAGAAATTAGTAAAGTATTCATGGTATGATGATGTTGTTGGCATTACTTCAGTCAGGATTTTTATTCTAATAGAAAATAACATGAGTGTATACGATTTGATAAAGTTTCATTGTATCTTATTTTTTCATAGGATCTTTCAAAAATGATGACGATGGACGTTTCCGTGAAAGTTCGAACGCGATATTTGGATTGATTCGATTGCCAACAACTAATCAAAAATCAGCATATATTGTATTTTTAAAGTGACTATCATGTATCCTATGAATTTCTCGTCTTAAATTATTGAGTCGTGCCTCATATGTGACATAAAGAAAAAGATTTTTCTGAAACTTATCATCTTTTCTAAATACTTTTGCCTCTGATACTGGTGTATTTCTTTGTGTAACATGTTGAGTTGTTTGGATAAGATCAATTTTAGCATACATGTAATACTTGAAACTTAAATTTAAGTATTTCAACTATTTCAAGTGTTTCAAGTATTCAACTATTCCAGTTTTCCGCAACTGTGGGTGCGGCGAAAGGAGTTTCACCAAGTACGACTCATACGAGCTAGACCCACACACAAAAGACGCAGGTGAGAGTGCGGCGAAAATAGTTGAAATACTTGAATTTAACTTTCAAGTTTGACACTACTGTGTTTGTGATGGCAAGGAGTGCATTGCTAAGGTGTCTCACTTGGTCTGTAAACGAGTTCGATTCACTTTTTTCATCGTATACTTCAATACTTGTTTTCAATATTGTTTCCTGAAAATAACTGATAAATTAAAAACAACGAGCCTCCTAGTATTTAACCTATGAAGTTCTCCGTGCTGAACTAATAGAATCAGTTGCTTTTTAGAAAATGTCTCACCAAACTATCTACAAGCAATTAATATGAAATAAAAGGTGTTCCATAAGTACGGAGCCCCTTTTTGTTTTTTCCTATCTTTCTCCCGTTCCATCATGGGCAGATATAGAGTATAAATTCTTGAAGAGCAACATCTAAGCTATCAATCAAAAAAAAATGTGTCCAATTTTGCCTGAGTTGTATGACAAAACTATATCGATAAAAATTTTGAAAAAATTTGGTTAGATGTATTTTGTAGTTTTTGTCTATCCAGATTAAAATATAATACCATCATTCGAGAGCAAATAGTGTTCTCTATAGATCTACACAATGCTGATCTTTTTCGGTTGTTTCATTCAGAAGATAGAAGGGTTTTTCAGAGACATGCCTTTTCGATCCATCTGACCTTTTATCACTCTAAAATGTCTTCAAAAAGGAGTAATCCGTCATGCTGAGTCGAGTGGCGATATTTATTTTCTGTTTCAGAACGATCTGAGATGTTTATAGCAGATTTTTAACATTTGATATTTTCTCGCTATAGCACTGAAAAAGAGTATGTTGTGAAAAGTACCCTATAAGCATACCGGAGCACTATGAAAAAATTTACAAAAAGTACTATGGTTTAAGAAACTGCGAAACTTAGACAATTTATGCGTTTCTCAAGAATTGGTTAAAACAACGTTGAATAAATACCGTGGTGACAACAGAAACCACAACGGTTAAACCCATAAAAAGTTACCTCGAACTAGGGTTTTCCCCATTGTCACTGCAGCTTTAGGCGGTCTTTGGGAAACGCATGAATGGTTTCATTTTCGAGGGCTTTTCAAAAAGTTTTTTCGTAGATCGCTCTGAAACGGAAAATAAATATCACCACTCGACTCAGCATGACCGATTACTCCTTTTTGAAGACATTTTAGAGTGATAAAAGGTCAGATGGATCGAAAAGGCATGTCTCTGAAAAACCCTTCTATCTTCTGAATGAAACAAACCAAAAAGGTCAGCATTGTGTAGATCGATAGAGAACACTATTTGCTATCGAATGATGGTATTATATTTTAGTCTGGATAGAAAAAAAACTACAAAATGCATCTAACCAATTTTTTTCAAAATTTTTATCGCAATAGTTTTGTCATACAACTCAGGCAAAATTGGACACATTTTTTTTTGATTGATAGCTTAGATGTTACTCTTCAAGAATCTATACTCAATATCTGCCCATGATGGAACGGGAGAAAGATAGGAAAAAACAAAAAGGGGGTCGATACTTATGGAACACCCTTTATGTTCTTAAGAAACACAAGGAAAGAAGAAACAATGAGTACGAAACTCAAAACAGCTATGGATCAGTTTCCTAATTCATATCTCTCCAGAAACTTTTAGACACCCAGCATTCTGAAAACTCTCTTCAAAATTACCAAAATCTACTACTTATTAGGGATGGCAATTTACTTTTAGTTTGTTGGTAACAAGGTAACAAGGGAGTTACTATGTTGCCAGTAACTAATGTCGGCGCCAGAAGTAGATGGGAAAAACTCTAGGGAAAATAGCTCCTGAATCAATGCAGCTAGCGACCTACAGCTTTTACCATTAGAAAGAAAAGACCCAGTTCCATCAACACACGTGAAAATATAGGTAGTCAGCAATGGATCAATCAGATGTATTCTCAACGAACATGTTGAGCACGATATTCTAGAGCTGTTTCTGAACTTTGCTGAAATCTTAATTTACGAAAAATTGTTCTCTTTTGATCTACAAAAAAACTGACCTTCTAGCTTGCTCGGTTCAAGAGTTATACGAGTTTTCCTGAGACCCTGATTTCAGCGAAATGACGTTGGATCACCTAGGAAACAGTCTGGGATATGGTAATTCATCATGCTGAGTCGAATGGTGATGTTTATTTTTTTGTATTCGAAATCAGTTTACAATGCTTTTTATACACTTCTTCAATTTCTTGGTACTTACCGCTACGCATCCCACAAGTCCACATTCCGGAAATATTAAGATAACATTGTAGGCTGATTTCGAATCCGAAAACGAATATCACTATCCAACTCAGCATAATGAATTACCCCATCCCAGACCAATATCTGGGTGATCCAAGGTCAGTTGGCTGAAATCAAGGATCTCAGGAAAACTCTTATAAATCTTAAACGGAGCAAGCTAGAAAGGCGGGTTATTCGTAGATCGAAAGAAAAAGTTTTTCTCTATCAAAACCGTAAAGTAAGAATTCAGCAAAGTTGGGAGACATCTACAGAATATCGTACTCAATATGTTCGTTGAGAAAACATATGATAAGTCCATTGCTGACCAACTATATTTTACCATGTGTTGATGGAACTGGGTCTTTTCTTTCTAATGATGAAAAACGCACGTCACTAGCAACATTCATCCATGAGATATTTCTCTCAGAGTTTTACCAACTTATTTCTGCCGCCGACATTAGTAGCTAATAAGTCATTTCAGTTATTGGTAACTAACAATCAAAGAGTTTGTACAGAGAAGCAAATTGATTGATCGTATTCGAGTCAAATGATCAGTTTCACCGAGGCACTAACGAATTTTAAAGATGACTTACTGCTGGCGTTACTAGATTAGACATCGGCGTGACCAAAACCTGTTCACGACCAGTCACGACAAACTTTCAAACTTTACCAGGGATTTTAATATTATATTTAGTATTCTTGCAATATGTATCAATATCCTTTTCTAATTATGCTAACTCAAAACGAAGGAATAGAATCAATACAATCGCGATAGTAGAAAAAATATTCTCAGTACTAATATATTTTCAACAGCTGACATAGAAATAGTTTAGAAAAAAATGTAGCATTAAAAAATACTATGACTTATTTGAATAAGAATTGTCATTTTCATATATTTTCGACTTTTTTGAGTTTTATCAGATGACTTATTCGCCGATTGATTATTTCTCCGCTTGTTCTGATTTCACTCATTTCTATTCAAGCTTTGGTCAAATAAACTTTCAAGAACTTTAAGAGATTTTGTCAAAAACAAATTCATCAGTTTTTTCATACCTAATCTTTTCTCTCCATCTGTTATATTGTTTTTCACCTTTCCGCACGAGGAAATCCGAGGTTTTCTATTGTGCCCAATCACAAAACTTTTCCAGAGGGTCTTGAGTTATATCTCTTTTGTTTTTACAGATTTCATAAAAAAAATTCTTCAGGAAGCCCAAGCGATTTCGATGCCTTGAGAAGGAATTTTCGGATTTTAAAAGTCTAGATGAAATGTTGAAAACACATAGTTAAGATTTTCAGCTCAAAACTTTGGAAACTAAGCATACTATAGTATAAATCCAGTGCTTGAAGTTGTCATATTTCGAAAAATTCGATAATTGAATGAGGTTTTATACTAAATCTCATACATATTTCTCCCAAAGGGTCTTCCTATCGCAAAAGAAGTATGTGCTATTTTGAGAAAAAAGAAAATAGCCGTTTGTTTAAAGATTAGCGTGGCTACCGTGATTCAGGGTCACGGTCTTGGTCTCTGGGTGACACAAATGAATTACAAAGTAATTCAAAATTTTTATAATATATATATATATTTATTTAAAGAAGTATATGTATAATTGTAGTAAGTTTATTAATATCTATCAGGGTCTACCAGGGTTCACCAGGATCTAGCAGGGTTTCGGTGTGGGTGCCACGAAACTACTCATATCACATCTCTCTCGATGTGGATACCACGAAATTCCGGTAGACCCTAGTAGACCCTGGTAGATATTAATAAACTTATTATATTTATATATATACATATAATATAAAAATTGTGAATTATTGTGTAATTCATTTGCATCATGAACTCGTCTTGGTGATAACAGATGTGACCATGATCAAAAAACATTGGTCACGCCGATGTCTAGTTTAGATAGAGATCCTTGAATCTGAAGGTATACGAAATTTAGGTATAAAAATGAATCAGCAGAGGTTTTATTCACTATTGTATTGGCAAAACATAGTGCTGTTGGGACCAATTATCAGATTTGGAGGGATCCTCTTTCATATGCCCCGAACAACATCATGTTTTGTCCTTATAATATTAGAGTGAATTGTTTTGGTGATTCATAGAAAACTGTGTTTTCTATGAGCTACAGAAAAGCTTAACTCCACTTTTATAAGGACGGAACATAGTGTTATTCAGGCCATAAGAAAGAGCATCCTTGATAAACTCCAGATTGGCTTCAATAGCGCCATGTTTTGTCCTTATAACTAACAGTAGAGTGAAGTTTTCTGTAGCTCATGGAAAACACAGTTTTCTACGAGTCACCAAAACAATTCACTCTAGTATTATAAGGACAAAACACGGTGTTGTTCGGGGCATATGAAAGAGGATCCTTCCAAATCTGATAATCGGTCTCAACAGCACTATGTTTTCCTAATACAGTAGTGAAAAAAAACCTCTCCTGATTCATTTTTTATCTAAATTTCATATACTTTCAAATTCAAGGATTTCTATCTTGACACGCTAGCAACAAGTCATATCTTAAATTCGTTCGTTTCTCGGTGAAACTGATCATTTGACTCAGACCAGATCAATCAATTCGCTTGTCAGCATGATCTTTCGCATTGTACGTGACTATTTAGTTACTTACGAAAAAACGTATTTGAGTACTTTCTCTGAGAACAAATTTAAAACCATTGTGTTCAGTAAATATCTTTACGAATATCTCTAATATCAATGCCTTAGCTGCTTTCGTTTACATTTACAAAGTTAGAGAATAAAACATTTTCATTTTTATGTCCTTTTCTGATATCACAGCTGTACCATTTTTTTACTTGTATAATATTTGCAAGAATGGTCAATAATATAATATTAGAATCGTCGAAAATCAGCAGAATCTGACACGAAAAAGACATTTATCAGTCACAAATAATGGCAACATCTGTGTTTCGAAACGTTTTCTTATTGTTTTTAACACACATTGTCACCAGAAGCATTTGCACTTTCATTGTCAGAAATAACTCTATCGTCCTGCGTCAAACAAATAAGTCCAGAAGCGGCGATATACGGTTGAAAATTGATATACTTACGGAATTCCGTATAGCGACCCTAAAGAAGCAGCCGCTTAAAGCATCTCTAACATCTAATGGAAGTCATCTTACGCAGTTTTATACAAAAGTAATACGTATTTTAATACTATATACATTTTATAGGATAAAATATAATGACGCAGAAAAAATGAGAAAGAATCGAAAAATTTTGCTCGTATAATGTTGTTTGATTTTACTTGGAATAATTGAAATACATGTGGAAAGTGTAATGATTCCTGCCAGCTGACTTATACAAATAATTATTCTGGATTGACGGCTAAGGGAGGAAAGTAGACTTTTGCACGTGAAATTATTACACGCTACTTCAGGTCTGATATTCCGATGGGTATGTGGCCAAAAAGTAGAGATGTAGTTCTGCTATTTGTAACAGATAAGCTTCTCTTTCATCTCGGATTCTGTTGATTTTCGACGCTTCTACTATTATATTATTGACCATTCTTGAAAATCTTATACAAGTAAAAAAAAATAGTACAGCTATGATAGCAGAAAAGGTCATAAAAATAAAAAATTTTTATTATCTAACTTTTGTAAATGTAAACGAAAGCAGCTAAGGCATTGATATTAGAGATATTCGTGAAGGTCTCTACCGAATAGAATGGTTTTAAACTTGCTCTCATAAAGGACGCTCAAATATGTTCCCTCGTTAGTTACTTGGCGAAAGTAACTCGAATAACTAGGAAGCTTTTGAAAGATAGAATTCTAGTTGCTTTTTATTGAAGTACACCCGAAGCCGTATGATCTATAGTAGTTTCTGTGCGCATCAAGTGCTCCTGATATACTGTTTCATTGTTACGATCATGTGTTCTAGGGGTATCCTCTCATTTGCGAACATGAAATCGAAAATTCTAAAATCATGAAATTCGATTTCATTTTATTCTTCAATCGAAATTATACAAATAGTAGCAACTCAATGTTTCACATTTTCATTCAGCTAATTATTGAAAAATATATTTCAACTGAAAAAATTAAGTTAAATATTCGAAAATTTTAAATCCTTTTTCAAATTATAAAATTTACTGCTAATAATTTTAGTAATAATCAAAGTTTCACTTTCGTTTTGAATACTTAAAATTCATAGAATTCATTGTTTTCTTTTTCTATACAATTTCTATCTGTAGGTTTAGGAAGATGTAGAGTTTGCTCTTGTTTTTCATGCAATTTCTATACTTTGATTCAGGAAGATGTAGAATTCGCTAGTGCTTTCAATGCAGTTATATTTAGTTGAGAAAGATGTAGAGTTCGCTTGTTATAGTCTTGCAGAATTTCAATGCATTCAGCTCTTATTAGTAGAGTACGCTAAACTATGTATTGCTCTTCTTCTTCTTCTTCTAAATTAAGTCTCATATTTAGAGTTATTTAGAGTTAATTAGGTCGAATTACCAATATAGCCATCATAAGCCTGTTTTTGTATTGGAACTCTATTTATTTTCTATAATAACATAAGAGCAATATTCAATTGAAAAAGAACTGGGTGAAACCCCAAAATATCCTTATTTAACAATGAAAATTGTGCTAAAAATGTAAGCGTGGCAAGATTTAGTCGCTGGTATTCGAGTTTTCTTAAAACAAGCGTCCACAGAAATCACACATTGAATGGATATTGAATCAACCCCTGAACGTGTTCGTAATAAAACACACAGACTTGAAGAAGGTATTTTAAAATATATTCAGAATTGTACTCAACATGTTAAGAAATCAGCTGAAAATCGTATTAAATTAGCCAAAGTTCAAATGGATGAATTTAAAGTATTAGAAGATTTCGAACAAATAGCCACTCCAGCTCAATCGAATCTTCATATCATCTTAAAACCAAAAGTAAAAGCTTTGGCAACAAAAAATTAAAATGTACTTCTGGCTACAAAACGTGTTGAATATGATATACTTCCAAAATTTATTGAAAAAGTGGATTTATCATTCAAAGTAGATGAATCAATTGTTAGTCCAGACGATGTTCAAGGTATATATAATCAAATGCGTGAAATCACCAAAGATTTTCGTACAAAAGCAATGACATTATATATACAATCATCAGTTCGTGAACAAGAATTATTAAAAAGAGAAATCGATCGTATAATTGAAGGCTTTCCACAAGAAAATGACGAAGGCTTTGATGCTGAACCTGATTATGCAGCTTTTAAACATTAGGATGACATATGTTCAAAAAGATTAAATTTAGAAGCTGAACAATCAATTCATTTTTTATCAGCAAAGCTAGTCGAGAGCGATATAGACAAAAGAAACGAAAATATCAACATCTCAACTATAATTCGAAACCTGGGCGACAATTTTCGCTTGCACCAGGAATAATAAATCAAGGAAATATTCAATTATCTGAAGAAGAACATGAATTACTTCGATTAGGTCCAAGATTTATATTTGGTGATCCAAAAACAGCATCAAGAAGACGTACAACTGAATTAGCGACCTTTAAACGTAAAATAGAAACACGTTTTTCAGAAAAGGGTATTAATCCTGGTCGTCCAGTTGAACAATTTATTGCTGAACTAGATGTTCTTCTTCAGAAACTATATAATGTACCAATATCAAGACAAACTAAAAATATTATTCCAAGAACTGCACATGATATAAATATTGATCAAATAATAGAAAATCAGTTATCCCAATCACAAAATAAAAAGAGAAATTTACCAAAAAATTCACTTAAAAAGAAAAATTATCATCGTTTAATTAAAAGATTAAAATATAGAATGAAAATTGCTAATACTATTTTAAGAAAATCGGATAAACCTAAAGTATTCCATTTAGGTAAATCTGAAGAATATAAGAAAAAATCTGACGAATATATGAAGAAAACTCAAGCATATAAATGTCTTGGAAAGGAAGATCCATTACCAGATTTAATCCAAAGAACAAATGGATATCTATTACATCTTCGGTTAGCTAAATGGATTACTCAAAAACAATATGAACAATTATGCATTAATCCAAATGAAGTTGAATTAGCTCATTTGTATTATTTACCAAAGGCCCATAAACAAGATACTCCTATTCGTCCAATAGTCTTAGGCTTAAAACATTCAACAGTTAAAATATCTAAATTTCTTGATGATTTACTTCGACCACTTTTTGTGTACTCAAAAAGTGAGTACACTACTAAAATCGGTCTGTGTGTCCGTCCGGCCGTCCGGCCGTTTACACGATAACTTTCGAAAGGAAAGTCAGATTGCGATGAAATTTTCTACACAGCTTAGTCTTGACAATATCTCGGTCGAGTTCGAAGATGAGAAGGATCCGGCAAGAAATGGCTGAGTTATCGAAAAAATTGTGATTTTTGACCAGACCATCCCTGAGGGGGAGTACAGGGATTTTTTCAAAAAAAACTTTTTTTTCTCAGAATTATTCACAACATATATAAA
>CAJNSZ010003423.1:0-11225 GCA_905329745.1 Rotaria sp. Silwood2
GGTATTTTGGCTACAGCTCTTGAACAAGACGTCGTATAAATTTTGTCCAAGAGCAAAAATGTCTTAGAAGTGACTATTACACAAGCCCTGAAAGTTTCAAACGATTTGGTGAATGTTGTGTTTTTTTGTCACAAGTATCATGGAAGTAGCCTATTCTTTTCTTGTGCGTTTGTGAGATTTTTTTTTCTTATTTTTCTTTTAGCTCATCTGATCGTTGTATCGATGCGTGAAAGACGAAGCTATTTGATACATGAAACCAAAAAGAAAAAGAAAAACGTGAACATGTGTTTATTAAAACAACTAAAATAATGAATCATCAACACGAGCTGATGTCGATGGAAGTTTCTTCAATAAGTACAATGTATGTGAAGAAACAGATAAAAAAAGTGATTCTAAGATGGAAAGAAGAGGAGCTAGATGTGTATTAGTGGCGATAAAACACATATCCTGGACCTGTGTCGATAATCGAAAAGTCCCCCGTCATAAGAGGTCTAAATGTCGTGACAACTAATATGTATGTGGTATTATGTTGAAGTAAATATGTAATTTGGAATTGCCATCTGGTACCACTATTATCATCTGATAAGAGCAGGTTTGTCGACAATTGTGAAGGATCGAAACGGCTGACATACAAATAACCATAAGTATTCATTGAACTGCTAGTTGTGAAGGTATATGTACCTGCGAGGGGTACATTCACCTGTATTGCGTCATAGTAAAATGAAAACTATGAACGGGTTCGATAAAATATTGGACTGTCAGTTGTCAAAAAACTTGAGTACGTCGTAACATTTGGTGGCGATTTTGAAGGTAACATTGTAAAAGAAACTGAAACAAATAGAAAATGAACGTTAGAGTATGTATCTCAACGAAATCTTCAATTTTTGCTTTTATTTAAGATGTAATTCTCAACACTTTCATAACTAAATATGGCATAACAGCAGCGTATAAGACTGTATAACTGAAACAAATTCACTTTTAATCTTAAAAGATTGCTGGTAGTAGTCCATAGCAACTACTATTTAAGTAATTTGCTAGAAGCATGCCACATCGTGCACAGTGTACGAAGGATGGGTATGGATGTGCGGTTGAAGAAGAGACCGACACCCACACCCACGTTATGGACAAAGTCTTGGTATAGTTGTAGTGTTGCAATTTTAGGAGGCTCATATGGAATTTCATACAATCAAGTACTGACACCGTTGGAAAATAGATCAGAGTGAATAGATAAAGCTTCTATTCTGCTTCCAAATAGAACTAGTTTTGGTTTTGAGGATTATTTTGTGCTTCAAGTAAAATTGCCATATGTATGATCGTACAAAGAGTTTTTTCTATCAAAATCTTACAACCTTACTATATATAGATACTTGAAATGTAATCTTTAATTTTAATAGGATGACACTTTTTTAGAATAATACTGCTCTCTAGTCAAAAGAACTATTGTTGATGCAGATAAGAAACTTTTTAATTGCGAACATTGTACTAATCATGAGAACCACTTTGCACGAACCTGTATTAGCTCCTGAAAACGAGCCATTAGAACGACCAAAACTGAAGGCGAGGCCAAATCCAACAGGTAGACAAATAAAAATACCAAAGAAAAAAACCATGCATGTGATGTAACGACTGCGTGTTGAACATGATTTCAGTGATGTGTCAGTCTGTTCCATCTGATCGGATGATGTTACTGCTACTGGTGGGACTTGCAATGTAGAAAGAATAGTCACCATAGTTGTACACGCATTATAGGAGACGGTTGAGTTTCGCCTTTGAGCAGCAAGGCGCTTCAAACGGTTATCAGATTTTAGATCCTCGATAGTTAACGGCTGCCGAGAGAATGGACTCGTACCGTTCTCGACTATCCATTTGGTGATAGCTTCTCTTTCGTAGACGCGTCCATCTGCTGCAAAGACTGGATCACGAAAGAGTTCGAGTGTAATTGGACAGGTAAGATCATCATTGTCGACATTCGGTTCGGTATTTGTTTGCATCGTAAGCAAAAAAAGAAACAAGTATGTTCGATTTTGTGCTACCTCTTTATGATGATCGTTGAAAAAGCGGAATTGAATTATTGACATAATCGTTGTCACATGCATTTTTTTTTACTTTTTCTTTTCTCCAACATAAGATGTCCGCATTTCATGACTTTCATGACGTCATAGAATAGTAAACAAGGCATGTGACAGGTTTGTATCAGTTTTGTAAAATTCAACTGTTGCTTCAGTTCGTTTCAAAACAAATCGATGTTTGAAATAGCACAGATGTAGTCTACGTGTTATTCTTATGACAATTTTCTTTAATTCGTTATGTATTTGAACATGTAATATACAGTCGATGATCCGTGTACAATTAATAAGAACTTAGAATCAAGTACACAAGCATTTGTTCTGACAAAGAAAGGGACATCTTCTTATAAAAATATTGCGATTGTTAAGACTTTATAAACATGACAAGAGATGACTCATCTATCCACACTTTCACACCCAAGTGATTGGCATCCCTAAACAGCTGATTGCTGATAAATTCATCGTTAAGTCGTGTGTCGTATTGAATATTAATGTTTATTTTCAATTATTGGTACAACGTATGGTGAAAGTAATGATTCAATTACTTTCAACTTGCTCGATTTTCATGGTCAATTTTCATTAGGAATATACGAAAAGCATTTAATTGTTGCTAGCGCAGGAAAATTAGGAATGGCTAGTGGCAAGGCATTACATCAATTAACAGTTAAGTAATTACTACCACATACGCATACTTGAGGCACTTATCACACTGAAATAATAATAAAAATATTATATAGAGTGATGGGAAAAACTTATTATTCTGATTAAGATCTTTTAAATTTTAATCAAAGCATAGAACATTTTATTTCTTGTCATATGTTACTTATGTTTTTTTAATGTAGCAACCGAATTGAATGCCACTAAAGTGAGATTTTATAGAATATTATATCAGAACTCTAATCTCTAATTGCTAAATATTGCAGCAGATATTCGTCTTTTCCACAACCATACTCTCTAGTGAATAGTTCTCTTTTATTTATATTATTAGTTTTTTTCTCTTTTAGTTTTTCTTATTGATTTGGTGTGATTTTAGTGAATGTTACTGTTTAATTGAATTGATATCTTCTATTTTAATTCTTTTATTCATGCGACGACAGTGAAGTGTGTGATATCAATCTGTGTTACTTTTTTTATCTTAGATTAATTGAAGCATAAATAAAAAATTCCGTAAATGTTTGTTTTTCATTTTAATGGAAGTCTTTTTTTATTCTGTTTATTCGAATTTTTGAGGGCATGGTAAATTCCGCTTTCCAGGAAATTCAAAATTGGCTACATCTCGAATCATGGTACAGAATTTTATATATACGTAATATATGGTTTGATGTGGGATTGGATTGGGTCGGGTAGGGTCAAGCCAAAAAAAAATATGTATCTATATGTATATATAAAATATATTTAATTTTGGGTTGGATTGGAAAATTCACTTTCGCTTACAAGTAATTATAGATAATATGTACATTTATTGAGGTTGCAATAGGGTAAACTCAAGTTCGGAATTCAATTTTAGCTGACACCCATAACTAGTGTGCCAGCTTCTGCAAGTACTTGCGGGTGTGGGGTGTGGGTATGGGTATGGGTGTGGGTGTGGGTGGGGTGTGGGTGTGGGTGTGGGTGTGGGTGTGGGTGTGTGGGCGTGGGTTTGGGTGTAGGTGTGGCTACAGAGGGGTGTGGCTATGGGAGAAAATGCAAACCTACACCCACAAGTACACGCACACACATATCCTTACCCATACCCTCACCCATACCCACACCCACACCCGCCCATACCCACACTCACACTCACACTCACACCCCACACCCACAACCTCGTACTTTCAATGTGATCTATATAATAGTGAATTTTAAATGGCTGTAAATAGATATCTTCTATTATTCTCACTCGTTGAAATACTTTCAAGGAAAATTGATCGACGTGCATGCACATTACCATTCGTTCTCATAAGTGTCTTACACACAATTGTCTGCACACAATTGTCTTACACACAACAGTCATAGACCCGTTAGTATGAGTTGAGTGAGTTATTCGCATTAAGATCTCTTTGTTTCGGTCTCCGTTATATACAGGTCTCCCGGGTAGGCTCTAAAAGCTCGTCTAGGCACCGTCTTGGTGAGCGTGGCATACTACCAGACATTTTAGAACTTGAATATGCGTCATGTATATTGGAATGTATCCCATCCGTGAATAATTTTCAAGCCACTACGGCACCATCCAGATGGTTTCTGATCGCGCGCAGGGCTGAATAGAAAAGGAATGAAAATCGTTCTTCTTTAAATAATCATTTTTATTTCGTTGGTCACTATTTTCTTATTAGAGAAAAAAGCTGAGCAATGCTAATGAGTTTTATCGATAGAAAAACGTTGTACTCGATGATTATACTGATCGCTGATATAGAGATGGCCATTCGAATCGAAAGAAAAACCCTTTGGGTGGTACAACTGATTTGCTTCTTTTCCTCCACCGTTCCCACCTTCTATAACAGTGCCCTGTTTCTCTCCGTTAGGCCAACGCATCACTCGATGATTCTCGCAGTCTGCCACATAGAGGGTGCCCAACATATCGACGAACACTCCTTGAGGATACGATAATTGTGTCAGAGCTTGCCCTTTGCCTTGGCCTCCAGCAATGATGATCCCTTCTTTTGCATCCCTCTTCCATTTGATCACACGATGATTCCAGCTGTCTGACACATAGATAGCCAGTTGTCGATCGACGAAGATGTAGGTCGGACAGTTCAGTTGATGAAGATCATCGCCTTTGCCATACCCACCGGCCACAATAATTCCATTCTTGTCTCCCATCTGATATCGTTTCACTTCGTGTTTTTGGATGTCAGAGATATACAGACATCTCTGATCATCCATGGCCAATCCGAAACAATGAATATTGTCAAGGAGAATTTCTCCTTGAGTCGTGCCACTACGACGAGGCCATCGTAAGACTCTTCGACTTCCACGATCACAGATAATCAGACTATCTGTGTCTTTATCGATTACTACGTCAGTTGGATAACACAATTGATCCAATCGATTTCCTGGGCCATTGCCACCGGCTACGACTCGCCCATGTGCATCACCCATTTTCCATTGGATGATGCGGTGATTCATGTAGTCAGCGACGATTAACGATTGATCATCATCAACGCAAAGACCGTGAGGCCAGTAAAGTTCGTTGAGAGCATTGCCATATCCACACTTCCCAGCAACGGTCATCCCATTTTGTATCCATCGAGCATCAGCTTGAATATTGGGAAGCACTATAATAGATAATAAAGAAAAGAAATCACCATCGTTGCCACAGCAATCCTATCTCTCGTGGGAAAGTGCTACAAATGAGACATTGTGTTTCCAGGGAACTATGACACATTGTTAGCAGTAAACCTCTAAGAAACTGACGGAGCTGAGCGAACAACAGAAACCCAATGAACTTTAAGAACTAAAGCTGCCCAACGAGCTGTAAAAAGTCATGGAGCTGAAACAATTCTAAATCCCGAAGAATTGTAATAGTCCCAGGAAGTCATGAAGTACAAAGATCTCGAGCAACTCAAGAAATCGAGGGAAATCTAAGAAATAAGTGAACTCGTTCAACCGACAGAACTGAACACATTAAAGTACCTGACAGAGCCAAAGTAACTCCAAAATACGAGGAGCTCAAACAATCGGGTGTATGTGTGGGTGTGACTGGGATGCGGGTGTGAACCTTGTTATCTCCTACACCGAACGCCTATACTCGCACCTACAGACGCTCACATCCTCAGTTAGAGGTTGAGTGGAGACGGGTATGTAGGTAGGTGTAGGTGCAGGTGTGGTGTTGAGTGTGGAAGATAACAAGGTCCACATCCCAACTAAACATCCACCCCCACACCCTATTATCGTTAGAGATTCATTTTTAAAAAATGGTGTTTTTAGTAGATTTGACTAATAAGAAAATGTTCTTAAAAATATAAAGAAATTTACAACCTTCTTCATGAAGACCTATATTTCACAGAAAAAGAACGTCAGTGCTTCGTTGAAAATTGCAAAAAGTATAAGCTTTTATTGAGTTAAATTGACCACCGCTAAGAAGCATGTTACTGGAAGTTCCTTGTTAATTCAAAAACTTAATCTTCGTATTACGATTGAAGTAAGACTATAAATCACATTGCAACGAGAATTTTCTATTCATTCATATGCACAGTCTAGTCCCACCCCCTCAATACGGCTGTTTTCGAGTAATCTATTCAGCTTCATACTTTTTTGGGACAGGAAACAGGCACATGCTGATAAATCACTGAAAATGTGTTTCACTTCTGAGTGTATACAGGTATTTTTGCATTGGACTAGAGAATTGGTTAAGCGAGACATGTAAGTTCTCGCAACTTCTCATCCATGCTTAGCGAAGAGAATGATAATAATACCGAATGCAATAAATTAATATGAAAGTGTGAACAAAACTATTTCGGTTGTTACTAAACTGATTGCCTATGATTAAGCAAAGAAA
Source organism: Rotaria sp. Silwood2 (assembly GCA_905329745.1). Lineage (NCBI taxonomy): Eukaryota > Metazoa > Rotifera > Eurotatoria > Philodinida > Philodinidae > Rotaria > Rotaria sp. Silwood2. The sequence continues at coordinate 6,544 of CAJNSZ010003423.1, forward strand.
CAGGATACAACTTATTGAGGATCGGGTTTCGTTGATTATTACTCTTACCCAATATTTTTACTTCTTCATGGAATTGTTGGGCGAGATCCGAGAGCACTTGATGACTTTCGGACTGTTGCTGAGACTGTGCATCGATGTGTTGTCTATTTTCATTGAGCTGTTGTTGAAGCAGTCGAACCATTTCAGTAAGTCCTGCTATCGTTTTCAATTGTACACTAATCGTTTGTTTGCTTGATTCCAAATCTCCTCGAAGCTGTTGTATTTGTTTTATTAGACAATTGCTTTCCGTATGAAGTGAAGTAATGTTGCGTCCCTTGTAGTGCATGTTACAATACGTGCATATCATATCGATTAATCCGCAGTTATTTTCGTGTATTGCAAAGATCTTTTTCGATACTTTTAAATGACAACCAGAACATTCTAGCAATTGATATTCGCATTTTGTTTCATGTTGTTCAATAGACTCATATTCAGTGACCTATGTTATAAATAGTAATGACCTATTTTTGAAAACTAAGTTTCTTACCTCTTGACAGCCGCTTGAACGGTAGATGCACGCGATCTGCATTTTCGCTAGCTGGTTTGCAACAGGTTGAGGACATTTTCGTTCGATGAAAGATCTACACTTCTTCGGACATTGGTTCGGGTTGTCGGCAAGCCAACGATGAATACAATCATCACAGAATAGCTTCCCGCAAAGCTCGCAGGAAATCGGCTTCCAAAGAAGATCACGACAAATTTCACATTTAAAGTCGTCCAGGCTCACACCACATGAATCACGAATACGCATTGATAACTGTTCCTGCTTTGGGTATGTCATCTAAAAGACAATTCCATGCAATTTAGGAAGTCGAGCTGTTAAGGGTCTGAGAAATAGTGCACTAGAACAACTCGTCACATGACAATTAGCCAAAGGACAGTTCTTCGTCGTTGTCTAGCCTAATTTGAATTCTCAGCATGAAAATTCCTATTCTATTTCTTATGGTCTGAATGGTTCATTGAATTCACTGAAAGACCAATACTGAACAGGTATATGTATCAGTAGGCAAATTCTTGAAGATGATATCGATTACCCTAATCACATACTGGAGTAATCAGTGTTGCTTGCAAAGAAGAGCACTGATTATTCTAGCAGCGGCTTAAACAAGAAGCTCTCGCGATCTGTGTTGGAACGGCTTAATACTACAGCAGTATCCATACGAGAAAGACCCGAACTTGACTTCGCGCAAAATATTAGTGGACTTCAATAGAAATAGTACAGCTTAGCTCATAACTATGCCCTTTCTTTTTTTTTACAGCATTTTACTTTGTCAGCAATAGGTTAAAGCATGTCTACATAGAATTTTCTTAAAAAAACCGGTGTCATACTGTACCTTCTATGGTTGTATATTTGCTTACCATTTTTTGAATATTTTCCCAATTCTAGCGAACATGTGTAAAACTGATAAAAGGTGCAGAAATTGATACCGAAAAATGCTCACGATGGCACCTCTTTTTCAGAGTGTAGCCCGTCAATAAGAAACAGACTTTGAGTAGGAATGGATGCAAAGGTGAGTTGACAGGTGGCTGCGAATGGGTGAGTGTTAGCGAATCAGTTGGTACCTGCCGATATGATAGAAGAACAAAAGATAATTCATCCTAATCAATTCAAGTACCCACACATAATGGTTACACAAAGACCTATCAATCCCACTCTCAGCTCATATCCCACCAAAACACTTCATCCTCTCCACATAAACACCGGCCCATAAACAACCGTTTCCTCAACCACTCACCAATATAGAAGAGAAGTTATCATCTAGTGCCTACGATTCTTTCGTATGAACGATGAAGGTGTGGGTGAAGATAGTAGAGGGTGATAAGAATGCAACCACTCGCAGTCATAGTCACAGTTACACCCACCCAAAATGAACTTAAGAAGAATGTTCAAAATTGAGCATAATTGGCTACAAGAGTTGCTTAGGGTCGAACAATTCTCAATACTGGAAATATTCTAAACTTCGATTAGAAATTCAAGGAATTGATAGACATCGATTTATTTCTGATTACAAAAATGCGTACAAAGTGTTGAAAACTACGAGGTTCTTAGAAATTCTTCATGTTGTTTGTGTTCAGTTTTGAACGCTCTTTTCTATTCTCTTCTAAGACTTTTGTCTACTCCAAGATACAGATATCAAAATCAGTTGAAATTGATCGAAATAAAATAAAAGCGAATATTTGACCAAATTCTGGAAAAACCCGCAACACTTGCTTTGCATCTCATAAATTTCGATTACACCTTCAGATAGAGCAAAAACAGCAGGAACTACATTCGTGAGAAGGAAAAAATGTCATCTTTGACATCATGTTCTAGGCATTGATGCATGCCTACTTTCGTCCAAACTAGAGCCGACCAGTGTAAAATGTTACAGTGAGTTTTATTCAAAAAGTATAGTGGTTCGAGAATCTTTTTCGATCGATTTTGTGTAAGGAAGACGTAACTAAGTCCGTCGTTAAATTCTACATACGGAAGACAGAATTCGTTTGCAGGGCACACAGATTTCGTGAAAAACACATTAAGATACCTTAAAAAACTTGTCAGAGCTACCACTTTGGAACTAAAATATAGAACTTATATCTATTCTTGAATCTCAGTATATTAATAGGAAACAGATAACGTTAAAAATCTCTAACAGATTATAGTTGTTTTTCAAGAACAATCGATCACCACAGAAACGAGCTGTCTTATTTATTGCTGCCTTTCGAACAGAATTTTTCTCTTTTCTTTACTGGTGGTCTATTTTTGTTTGTCTTGTTGCTATTCGCTCGTTATTTTTCTTTTTCGTACATTGTTTTTCTTAACTTTACATTATGATTATTATTATTATTATTATTATTATTATTATTGTAACCGTTGATTTAACTACCAAATAAGCCTATTGTACATAACCATCAAACCTATAGCATGTATCCACGTGCTATTATAAATCTCGATAAGATCAGCAACACAGATACGGATCATTTTCTAAAGTAAAGATTTGATCAATTCATGTTTTTTATGTGGATCATATGGCGACTATGGCAAATCAATGCATGACTACCCATTATCTTTGACATCTTCAATATAAATTTTTATCTGCACAAAAATCAAAACTTGGATTACTTAGAATATTTACAAACGCATTCCAGTCGTCAGAATATTAATGTAGACTGGAATACTCTAGAACTTTCTACAACAATCTAAGCCTTGTCATTGATGTCATTCAGCACTCTGACAGGGAGTCTATTTCCTGTTGTTATGAGAAGAGCCGCAAAGCTTCTAATTAAAAACTTACACTCCCTATTTTTTTTTTGAAAATATATTTGATTTCTACAAAGTTTGCAATTTTGTGGGAAAATATTTTAATAAAATGACGAAGTTTCAATGAGAATCGATATATATGTTATTTTAGACTATAATACCACTCAGTCAGTAAGAAATGTCTTCAGTGCTGCAGTCTTCAGATGCTGGATACTTCATAATCTGAAGCAAACTATAGCAAGTACAACCTAAACCATCATTCTATTGCTCATGCCTTATTAATAAATAAAAATAATCTTATATTTTGAAATGTAAACAATATATTTGACTGAGAAACCTCAATTTTTTCTACAAGTTCTTCATCCATGGCCAACAATCATCAATTGTATCTATTTATTTCAAAGACTCGTTTGATACAAAAGTAAACTTACATGTTGTTTTGCAATAAATGATATCGTAAAATCCCTTTTTTTTCTAAATTGTAATACTTCGGAGTAATTGCATAGGTACTCTCAAAGGTGCCTGTTGAGTTGTCTGCTTATTCAGTTTCTTCTTATATACTGTTGTTTACTTGGAAAAAAATTGCTTGTCATGTTATTGCACCAGGTAAACACAAAAAAGAAAAAGGAGAGAGAGCAAAAAAATCAATTATTTCAAAGAGAAAAACGTTCCATGCTTTTAATAATACGCACAGAATCGGAAGAAGTGTAGTTGTGTGCGTAGGGAATTGGTGGTTGTGGATGTTGATGTGGGTGTGTAGGGTGTAGATGTTCATCATGTCGTCACTCATTGCTGCACCCACATCCATATGCCATGTGTGTGAGGATGGCTCCAAACGTGGACATTTATACTTCAGCACTCCTTTTAGATCACGTTACACAAAATGTATCGAAATTAGCAATTTTATTGTTTTCAGTCATTTTTTATTCTGATCTAAATAATTGATCAATTCCAGGCATGTCTGCTGTCTTTTCGGCGAACTTCTTATTGAGACGTTCGGATTGTTCTTCGCTTATTATTGATGACCAGTTTCTGATAACACCTTTTCGTACTAGTAAGTGCTTATCGCACTTCTGTAAATGATCCTTGCTAACAGGCCACGGTACATTAGTAGATTCGTCGGCAAGTGCCAGCCGTGCTTGAGCTGAATATGCCGTGCTGTATCGTTCTTTCATGTAGTCAAAGGAAGAGTAGATGATAACATTTTCGAGTAAATGAGGATTTAGTTCAATGTTTAAGAATAGAGCAATCCGATAGATGACAGTAGGAAAGTCACGCTTCATTTCTTCATAAGAAACGAGCAGAACATTGTTGTCGTCCTTACTCTCTAAAAAAAAACAGTATTCTCGGAAACCAAGGGAGAAAGGTTTCCGAGTGTTCGGAAACCCATTTCTTGCCCTCG
>CAJNSZ010003424.1:0-11223 GCA_905329745.1 Rotaria sp. Silwood2
TAAGCGCAAAAAAGGGATCACAAGTTCAATGACTGAAAAAAGTGTCAAAAAATGGTAACCAAATCATATAACTGGCTGTATATTGACCAAACAAAGGCTTAATTTAAAAAAGCGGCTTCCGTGTGCCCTGCGCCTTGAGATGCTCTTTCAAACAAAGAAAAAATATTAATATATTGAACGAGCCAGGAAGGAGAAATTTGGGATGTGCTTTTGAGAAAGAGGAAACTGAGAAAAAGCGAAAAACATTTTTTGATTTTTCAAAAAACAGCTGGTTTTTCGAATAGGCCTTTGACGGAAATTTTGAACATTTTTTGGGAAAAATGAAGTAACGAGAAACACAAATTATCGTTTATGAAAGAGCAGATGACGAGCTATCTCCCCATGTATTTATCTCAATTTCGGAATTTTTGACGAAAATTGACTTTTTTTTGGGGGGGGGGCTTAATTAAAGTTACGATCAGGAACTTAAATGATAAAAGAAGAATACAATAAAATACTACCTAGTACAAGAATCATTATCATCACTATTTCTGTGAACGTGTTATAGTGAACATTTTGTACAGAAGCAAATAGATTACTATCCTTTTCTAGTCATTGGATTCTGAGAAAGTCTCATAACGCTCATAATTTTTATTTCATCTACATTAACCTTACGACTGAAAAATCATTTATTACCTTTTGTGTAACTATTTGAATTTGTTGTTCAGCATCTTCAATTGCTCGTTCATACGATAATGCGCATTCTTCAATAATATTCAATATTTTCGAGCATGATGTTTCCGTTTTATGCATAATTTACCTTGTATTAATATAATTAGCATTTATACTGCTTAATGTCATTTCCATTATTGTTTCTTTTGATATTCACATATCTACTAATTGATTTAATTTCAAAACATTCTTATCAATTCATTGAATATGTATTGATAATAAATTCAGTTTGTTGCTAACCTCATCACTATTGCACTCATGGTTAGATACTACTGATGGTGAATCACAAAATTCAAACAAATGTTTAGTTATTTCTTGGGGCATGGTAAGTGATAATTATAATAATTTAACAATTTTTAAGAAGTATAATAGTGAATAAAGGTTTAATAGAGAGGCCAAGTGAAAATTCAGAATAAGTTTTTGGAGAAACTTCATTCTTGTCCTATCTTTTCTTGCATATATTTGTTTCTTGTGATTGTTTGTGCTATATTTCTATAGTTTATTAGAAATTGCGTTTACAAATTAAATTGCAAAAGCATAATTCATCTCATTGTACAGACATGTATTCTATGCAAGTCTTTCGAAAAAAATTAAGATAAACAAATATAACACTAATTGATATGAGACTGAGACATTCCTCTTTTACTCTACAGTATTGTTAGAGGTACAAAAAATGACTAAAAGAACAAAATAAAAATATTCGACAAACGTACTCTTGTTTACTACATATTCAATAATGATTCGTTAAAAAAAAGTCGTATAAATAAAACTGTACTAATCCAAACCTTTTATTATGGCAAGCTATAAATGCCTATTACTTGAGACAAGAAAACTCTGCTAAGATAAGTAATCAGTTAAAAAAAATTCGTAATAAAAGTAATCTATCCGGTAGGAAATCTTATTATAGAACATATCCTGGGTTAGTGCTAGAATTGAAAAAAATATCAAACATACACAATGGAGAAGCACAAAATCGCCAGAGAGGCGACATACTTCGTTTTAATGGCTTATCCATATCGATTTGGGTCTGCAACAGATGGCTTGATAAGTGAATAATATGTTCAAAGTGAGCGATTAATTATCTTTGAAGAAATACAATAAAAGAAAATTCAACTTTATATGAAAAAAGCAGTACAAAATCAAAGGTTTCGCAATAGCGACATAGAGAATCGAAGGAATAAAAGAATAGAGGAATGAACGAATAAGAGAATAGAGTAATAAAGGAATGAAGGAATAGACAGATAAGGGAATAGAGGAATAGTCGAGGAATATAGAAATAGTGGAATAGAGGAATGAAGGCATAGCGACCGATCGACTGGAATATATTTTTAGGTGCTCCGTTAGATTAAATGGAGATTATCATTAAAATACATTTCACTTTATCGTAGGTAAAAGAGTACGTGACTTCTTTTTGTATAATAACTTACAAGTGTCTAACAATTAGAAACATAAAGTAAAGTTCAAAACATTGTTTTAGCATTACATAATACGTCAATCAGTTAGAAGAGGATATGACAACATCACTTGAACCAAAGATAACCAAAAATAAAACCGAAGAGATCAGTGAAAATCAAGTATAATACAAAATTTTTCATTTTACATATCCCATGTAAAAAAAATTATGGTTTAAATCAGATTATAAATCCGATATTAATCAAAACCAATCGACAAAATCCTAATTTCATTGATTATTTCGATTAGTTTTGATATTGATTGATTAAAACTTGATGAAAAAAATCGACTATAATTGATACAAACCGATAACAATTAGCTAAAACTTTTTTCATGTATCACGAAGAAAAATCAATTAAAATCGATGTTTTTCATTTAGGTTTAGTACATTATAATCGAAATTAATCTTAATAATCAATGAAATTAGGATTCTTTTCGATTGTTTTTGATTAAAACTGATCAAAAGGGTATGATTATGATCGATTTTAATCTGATTTCAATCGTAATTTTTTTAACATGGAATCTTTTCAATTCGTCAGAGTGGCAACCAGGGCTTCGCATGGGACGGAATGAGACGAAAAACAAATCATCTCATGGGATGGAACATGACAATTTTCCGTCCCATCTCATGAAACATCTCAATCATCAAATACTTTTTGAGAAGTCAAATTTATTCAACGACCACTGATCAACTAAAACTGTGAAATATCATATTATTTCATGTCATTGTTCATAATTTTATTATAATGAAATGCACTGTGTGAGCTTCAGTTCTTTTTTTCTAATATGAAATGAAACATTATTGTCTTTTAAAATACAACATTTTACAAAGTAGAGAAAAAAAGTAACAAATGAAAAATGAAAATATTTCATTAAGGACCCCTCTAAAAAATATTTTTTCCAAGCATCCGATGTTGATAAAATTTTCGGAAAAATGTATTTCGAGCTCGGCATCATACAGTAAAAATTTCAACACGATACATTGAGTGTGCAAAGAGATAGTTTACGATTAATTGTGAAAATAGAAGTGTTCGCACGTCCCAGATAATACAGCCGTTTCAAATGCTAGAAAGTTGGGTTTGATCTTAAAGTACAGCCTAGAGTTGCTGCTACAACTTAACAGACTTCTTTTCTCAAATTTCTTCATAGCTTTGTTTTTTAGACAACTTCTCCGACAAAACTTGGAAAAACCATGGGGTTTTTCTTCAGACTGATTAGTTTTTAGTAAACATTTAGGGACAATCGGAAGATCGAACTCTGTTAAACTGTAGAACTGAGTTTTGCCTACACTTTGATACTAATTGCTGCTTTCTAGCGTTTAAATTGACTGAGAAATCTGAGATGTACAAAAACATCAAAATCAAAAATCCTATTTTGAGAAAAATGCCATATAACTTACACTGCCATAATTTGATACACGTACTTCATCAACTGATATAACTAGAATCTTCTATTTAATTTATCGCATGTTACCGATTATAATGACTCGCATAAATACATATAAAAGTATTGATAGCTGCAAGCCCCAATAGAGAGACTGGGAGGACTTGGAAAATCAAAGTTTTCTGAAAAACCTTGCTTTTCTTCGTGAAGATGCAGAACAAAAACCTATATAATACTCTTAAGTCTCAACATTAAATGAAGAAACTCGAGTGCACTCGAGAGTAAACACTTTGCTCTATCCAGAGATGCGTAAATACGGGTAAAACTTGTAATTACATGTCATTACATGAATTCTAGAACTCCAGGTGTTTTGGGGGTATATACGTATCTTGTTGGATCGTTACATTGACCGATTACATATAATGACATGTAATTACGTGTAATCTTTCTAGCTAACGACCCTACAACATACATACCCCGGAAAAACCATATGTGTCAAACTTGAAGATTGAATTCAATTATTCCACTTTCAAGTACTTAACTATTCAAGTATTGGCCCAGGTGTGGGTACAGCGAAGAGAATTCCCGTCACGAAAAAAGGGATTCACAAGTACGGATACAACTTGTAATTTCATTTAATTACATGCCATTGCATGAATTCTAGAATTCTAGGTTTTCTGGGGGCATATATGGGATATGGGGCGGTTATATCGACCCATTACATGTAATGTTCCTGTGTAACGACCCAACAACATATATACCCCCAAAAATCCTAGAATTCTAGAATTCATGTATTGACATGTAATTACAAGTTGTAATCGTATTTGTGACTTCTCTTTTTTTGTGGCGTGCAAAAGTTCGGAATGGGGAACTATACCACGATACGGGTTGTATATAATAGCGCTATGCGCAACTAACCATTTCATTAAAAAGGATAAGAATGACCTCGATATCTCTACAATTTGAGTTTTTTAAGCCGTAGATTTATTTTATTTACGTTTTCGGAGATATCAGTCTACGCCAATTCCACATGTCATCATATGAAGAATATCCACTAGTAACATTGATATCTTCAATTCTATGAACATCAGTGATTGTTTGTCGACTCTCTTTTGCATTAAGCTGAATAACTAGTGATTCAAGAATCTGATGGAGAAAAAGGGAATGATCGCTCAAAGTCCGACATTTACACTTAAATACTCAAGAAACACAGCTGGAATTTGAAGTTGTCGCTTGTTAAACATTAAGTCTTCTCGTCACTATCAGATACGAGGAGTCGTGATCTAATGCAGTCTTTCATTCAATACGTACTATGTGAACAACTCCAATTGTTGTTCCATATGATCACATTGATACTGTAGATGTATTTGTTCAATATGACATCGTAACTTTTCTTCATCGGATGACGAGCTCGATTAATCTTCAGCCACTCTGTGTAGCTGTTGCTGATTTAAATAGCGACACCCTATTGGATATAGTCGTTACTACTGCTACTAAGAATAATGTAGGTATATCTGTCGGATATGGCAGCGGCTCTTTTGCAAGCCAAAAGACATATTCAACTGGTCTTGTGTCAATTTCTATACTTGTTGGTAATTTTAATAATGACACTCGCCTGAATATCATCGTTACTAATTTTAATGACAGCACTGTAAGTTTGCTTGTTGAATATAGCAATAGTTCTTTTGCGAATCAAACGACATATTCAGCTGGCTTTGGGCTCACTTCTATAACTGTTGGTGATTTTAATAACGATATCGGACTCGATATTGTTGTCGCTCTTTTTTATGACACAGTTGTAAATGTACACCTAGGATGTATCAATCAAGTTTATGTAAAAAAATAACGCTCTTAACTGGCAATGGATCTCGACCAAGATCGTTTGCTGTTGGAGATTTCAACAACGATACCGTCCTTGATATCGTCGTTTCTAATCAGGGCAACGATAATGTTAGTGTATTTATTGGATGCAGTGATGGCTCCTTTTTAAGTCAGAAAACGTTGGCAACCGACTATGAATCTAAATCTAACGCGGCTGCTGTTGGAGATTTCAATAGCAACACCTTACTAGACATTATAGTCGCCAGTTTTGGAACCAATGATACATGCGTGTTTATTGGATATGGCAACGGTTCGTTCGCAGATATAAAGGCTTTTCCGATCGGTTACGGCTCTCTTCCGTTCTCAGTTTCCGTTGATGATTTTAACAATGACGGAAAGCTAGTTTTCGTGGTGACCTGCAAAGATACTGACAATTTAAATTTTTTTTCAGACTTATTAATGTTGTAAGTTCAATCTTGAGTTTTTTATTCTTTCATACAATGTTTCTAACTTTTAAGTGCCCAGAGCTACTAATATTTCTAATGATCTTTTTACTAATCTCTTCATTTTTATGCCCATAGAAACTGCGGTTGAGAGTGGATGTTTTAACTGAAGTATGGCACTCGCCGACTCTGCTCAGGAATGTCATCACATAGCTTTGACTTCGTATCTGTTGTGGATGTTTCAGAAAATAGAATATTCAAATAGTTAGCGAAACACTAATAAAATGCTTTTGAGTGCTATGAAGTTTCAAGTAGCCGTAATTGTATAGTGATGGCAATTAAAAGCTAGCAAATTACTTTGCGCTTACGCATATTGAATCTTAACAATTGCTGGTGGTTTCAAGGACAACGAAGTAAGATCTCTTCTACTATGTAATGATTATTAAAAGTTCGAGTAAACTTCTGATGAGATGAGAAAATCTCGTTCAACCGATATATGATTGTATATCAATCAAAAACAGACCGATCTCTATGTTGAAGAAAATACAAGTTCAATCTATTACTCTCAACTTTCACTCTTCAACAATCAATTAAGTCAAAAATGAAATAATAATAGAATGAAAAAAAATAGTGTGGTTTGATTAAAAGAAATAGAGAAATGCCGAGTTTAACTCGTCGATGCGTTCCGCGTTATTCATTAAAATATAAACACTCGTTAGGGCTCTACATAGCATTCTTTATGCACAAAGAAGAGAAATAACACTTAAAACAGCACAACTTAAAAACAAAATTTGAGCACTAATAATTCAACAAAAAAAATTACTTGAACTTGGAAATTACTAGAAAACCATTCATAATCAGGAAAGAAGGGACCATTCGAGTTTATTATATATTGGATGATAGAATAAAATGGTTGACAACTAAATAATCAATTCGTGATGTAGAGTTGGCTGTGAAAATGTCGAAAGGAAAAATATTTAAAAGGGAAAGTGTCGCAAAAAAGAATATCAATGTGAAAAAAGGTCGAAATGTTTTAGAAAATTCTGCCTAGCAAAGGACATGCTTGATTGTACAAGTTAATGTTGACAGTCTAACAGAGACTAAGCATAACTCTAGAGATAAAGAAAAAAAACTTTATAAAGTATAATTTTTTTTAGCAACTGTAAATGATAAACTATCTAAGTATTTGATAGTATTTATAATAAGTGTCATAATGCCGTTCGCCACCATTGTCAGTACGACATTGAATTGGAATTATTTGGCTGGTTTCGATCTTACTTCTAAACTTGCATTAAATTGAATACACATAAATGCTAATCATCCAAATTTTTATGAATTCTTGCTGAATATTCATTAAGTGTACATTTTCAATGTATTGATAGTTGTCGTTGTTTTATTCAATTTGAAAACATATTCATCAGCTATGAGCAAAGGTTTTTCTCTTTTATGAACGTGTAAATGAAGTAGCCAGCAATTTGGGTTCAGTTAAATCTGATGAAGATAGAACAGCTGCAGTCATAGCAATAGAATTTCAGCTATATAGCAGTTCTTCGTGCGACTCTTAGTTAATCTATATCAAGGTGTTATTCATCACCATTACTACTAGTTAAAAATATATGCTAGTAGAATTATAGGAAAAGTAACAATGAACTATAAGTGCTTAGAATCATTATTTACTGGAAAAATCACTTTTTTGACATTTTCCCAGCAGACTGTAATATAGCGTCATCAAAACTTGAATCAAGTACTGCATTATCAAAGGCGGCATGGAATAGAAACCCTTTAATTCTTATAGAAATGTTTTAAATATTGTATTCAAACCAATATATCGGCTGATATCGGTATTAAATCAAATTTTACATTTTAAGAAAGTCTTTATAGAATAATTTCGAATATTATTAATATAATAAATTGATCTACAGCTGATTTTCATGTATAATTTAATTGTTATAGCATATCCGTTTCCGACAAAGTTGTATTCATTGAAACGATGCAATAGCATGATGAAGAGTTTGGGTGTTCGTGACACAAAACCATACCAACACTCAAATAAACCAGAAATATCAACATTCTATCATAATATTAAAATAACTTTTACACATATAAACATAAAAAGAAATAATATATGAACTAAAACAACTAAATATATATCTCATTAGGTAAATAAAATATACAGTGAAGCTCAATAGAATTTACCCCCTTTGTATTTTTTACTTTTAACCATTAAAGTTTGATCTTTTTTTAATAATGACTATATCGCAAGAAAGTACAGATTCTGCTGCATCACATGATATATATATCGTAATTAAAAAAGAGAAATTAAATAGTGAAAAAAGCGTTACAAAAAAGACACCATTTTTTTTTTACTACAAGACATACTTTGTCTGAATTAAAATAAAGAGTAGCATTCATTTACGTGAAAGGTTGGTCGTAAAATACATCGGTTCCATAGGTAATAGCACACTTTCTATAGGCATTCATAATTTGGTCTCTCGACAATGAATAAAAAGTTCGAGAAAGTATCGATGGAAGATTGGTTATTGTCAATGGATGCTGTTTTCGGACAGTTTCTCTAAATGAATGCCAAATTGGATTATCCAATGGAGATATGTATTTTGCGGATGCCGTTGGCATATAATGGACATTTATAATTGATTTACATTTACCGATAATAAATGCTTGCATCATCTCTGCCCGATTATGTGCTCGACTTCTATCACATATCAAATGCACACAATCAATATTCAATCGATTAATGGCTGGTGCCAAAGATTTAATAATCCATTCATGTATTACTTCTTTTCTTACACCTTGAATATCTTTAGCTTTACGATCCACAGGTGTTAAAGTCATACAAGCTATTGGTTTTGATCCATTAATTGCACCAATAAAATCAAAACGTTCAGCATAAGCTGATGGTTTATCAACAATAACAAATGATTGATGTCCAGGAGCAACAAGTGTTCGAAGAGGTGGCATTATACCATAAATGGCTATTTCATCGATAAATATTAATCGATCATTGCTAATCCGCTGTAAAAATTTTCGAAATTTTCCAATTTCAATCCAATGGTTTTCATCAACTATAAATATAGGAGAATGATTAGATGGATTCGTAAACGGTGAGATAAAACAATGATATGTGCTGTATAGAAACCTGTATACTTACTATCACGAGTTGTTATTTCATGAGTTGTTCTGCTTGTTATTCCACATTCTATTCTGCCGTATCTTTTGATCGTTGCTAGGGCTACTTTTCGATTCAGTGAAACTTCAACATGATTTTGTACCATTTTGTAATCAACCGGTTTATGCTGATTATTCATCGTTTCGACAAAATTCAATACATAACGTTCTACTTCTTCATTTGTTAGCGTACGTGGTCGACCAGTTCTTGGCTTTGCATTCAAGGATTGAACAGTACCATCCCATTGTCGATACCAGCACATAATCAGATGATGACCACCGTTAATTTTAAAACGTTTGGCTAATGATTTAAAACCGGACCCGTAAATTCCAGGACGATATTCTTCAAGAACTTTTTGTTTGAAAGTACTGGTATATTTTTCATATTCATTGGCCATTTTACAAACAAACAGTGGAAATTAAAGCAGATGTGTTAAACAGAGAAAATAAAAGTTTGTTTACTGGTTAGACATAACGGTCCCATATTTATACACGAGACTGGTTCAATACAGATTTAAATAAAGAAATAGATGATAGAAAAAACGATACGTTGGAAATAGAGAACGGATTGAATGTTGTTTTGAACCTTGATCCAGGCCGTAACAAAATATACGCCAAGTTTCCAATGAATCTTTTAAAAGTTCTCGTTAATCGAGCCATTGCAGTGTTCCGTTCGTTGATTTCGCGAGTTTATAAAATTGAATTTCCTCTGATTCGAGCAATAATGGACCTCACGTGTGTCAATATATGGAAGGGAAAACAAGACAATATGAAAAATGAAACTCATTTTAGAAAATATATTGTATAAGTAAAGATTGCAGTAAAAAAAAATGGTGTCTTTTTTTGTAACGCTTTTTTCACTATTTAATTTCTCTTTTTTAATTACGATATATATATCATGTGATGCAGCAGAATCTGTACTTTCTTGCGATATAGTCATTATTAAAAAAAGATCAAACTTTAATGGTTAAAAGTAAAAAATACAAAGGGGGTAAATTCTATTGAGCTTCACTGTATTTAAGAGCATGGGTCATTGTTTTGAGTATTAATTAACTTTTGCGCCATTGTTATATAATTACTTATTCTTTTCATAAGTAGTATGAGGATGGTATATCTTGATGGCCGACTATTCTATTGATATTTATCATGCCAACTAAAATCTACAAAATTCAAATTCTTTTATCCAATTGTACGTCGCAACGAGAATTTATCCAATGCTCATAATATTAAAAATAAGCTGGAAAATATTCTTTATAATTCATTCAAATAAATGTTTGATATACTGAAAAATTTGCAACCTATAAATGATACCGATCCAGCTAGTCTACATTTATCATTATTTACACGTATTGGACTCTTTTATGCTTCTGCAACTGCTAATATTACAAATCACATAAGAAGTTTAAATATTTGCCTTCTATTAGTTGAACCATCTGATATGTTTATAAAATGAAAAATATGTTTATATATGATATTTGTACGTTGCGGAATATCAAAAATCATCTTACCAATAAAAACATCAGTTATTAATACAATTAAATCCTTAGGTATTTCAAAAGACGAAGCATCAATTCTTGATAAATTTACAAACGCGTCATTACCAGCTAAATTAAATATGTTTATTATTACTGATGAAACAGAAGAACCATGATTGTCAATAGGATTTTATTTTCCATTATCTGAAGCAAGTACAGTTGATAGAATATCAGGATGAAAATTCGTTGGTACTCATACAGCAAGCAAAGATACCATGACATATCATTTAGAAATTGCCTAATCATGTATCATTTGTTGGTGCAACAATTGGACGTCTATGGCATCATTTAATTAATTATTATGTTCAAGTATATTAAAGTCATGGCTTTTCTGAACCGTAAATGTTCAAGTTTAATAATCTAATGCTCATTTAAAAAAAAAGGACTGTTGGCTATTTTTCAATTACTCGGAAATGCTTCGTGCTATTGAGTTCGGACTTTTGGTAATCGAAAGAGGCTTTCTAACTGTATCGATCTATATAAATTTGTTTAAGTTCGGTTCATAAACATGTATTCGTCCATAGTCATGTTTAAAGAGAAGACTCTAACTCTATGAAAATATAACGAATTTTAGATTTTCTGGAAAGCACTAAAACCGTCGGTTCACAATCTACAAATCTATGAAAGGTCAAAATTTTTATCATGATTCGTTCCAAAGTTATTAGTATAATACTGAGAGCATCTAACAGAGT
>CAJNSZ010003425.1:0-11222 GCA_905329745.1 Rotaria sp. Silwood2
ATTTTTTCAATATTAAATCAAACTAAATTGAATTGAATTAAATTTAAACTTTAAATTTAAAATTAAATTTAAAATAAAAGAAGAGAATAAAATAATGTCAAATATCTATTCGCGACCACGATTCTAAGAAAACAAAAATCGAAGAATGAACTATAATGAATCGTCCTTTTACATGTATTATGAATGGATAAGCGTACGAAGAGAGACTAAAGAACAAACAAAATGAATGAAAACAAACGAAGTCAAAGAAAAGACTAACAAAAAAATGATAATACAATCGAAAGAAAACAAAGAAATATGTTCAGTGAAGAACAGTTGGACCTGTAACAAACAACTGAAAATTTCAGATTCTATATTTTCATTTTGATATTCGTTGTTTTATCAGACACTGAAATATTCTTTTTTTAAATTATTCGTTTCTGTGTCTTTTTGCCAATCATCAAGAACAATCATACATGAAGTGATTAGTAACCTTACAGATAAGAAAGGACAATAAACAAATAAATACCTGAAATATGTACATTATTTCGTAAAAATACAATGTGTTGAAATCAATTTCACGATAAATATCTAATCATCGTAAGATATGAGTGAATAATAGAATAATGGTTGTCTTTATTACAGGTTAAGTTCTATTCTCGCTACGGCTAAAATTTTATTCAAGAACGATCAATTGGACTAATTTGTATATTTAACTCAGAAAGATGTTTCTTAAGCATAAATTTTATTGAATTTGTATCTAAGGCTTCGCGTATGCATAGATCTCGTCGTCACTAGAGTGTCTAAAATTTCATCGAAAATCGACTCATTTTTATCAAGATATTTACAACGCCAGAGTACATGTTTACGCTAGTTCGATAAATCTGAAAATTTTGATCACAACTTAATATTCTATCAGACAGAAATATCAAAAATGCGGATTTGATTCACTTAGAGCACACCAAAATTAGTGATGAAGGCATATAATTCTTGAAAAAAGCTTCATGAAATTTTCTCTCCATGTGGATTGATAGCAAAACAAAAAAGAGCGTTGTTTTTCCTTCGCTATTATATTATTCTTCAACCAATATCATAATAGTACAATTATAATGAGGCCTGTTTGATGATAATAAACGTTCGTTATTTGATATATAATATTGGAGTCGATACGTATTCTCTTCTTCATTTTCTCTTCACTTTTTTTCTCTCTTTCTTTTATACTTTTTTCTCGTTTCTTTTAATGTCTAGGAATCTACATATATATATATATAGATGCATGCCTTATTTGTTTTATTTGCACTTTTGTTCTTATTAATGTATTCTCAAGTAAGTTAAAGAAATTAAGTTAAGTAAACTCTTGATATTTTTCTTGTTTGTTTTAGATCAATAAGCAAAATTTTCGATTCTACATTAAAGTTAATAGTGCATTTAATATTCAAGAAAGAATTATCCATGATGATTTATATTCTACTTGCGATTACGAAGTTTCTTCTCTTAGGACGGTTGAAAGATGATCTAAATGATTTAGTGAGATCGATTAGAGGTTGAAGATGAAGCATGAGCTATGTGCTTCTATATTTTGCTTAAGTTCCGCTGCTACTACTTTTTGTATACTCTGATATATATATAGACAGATACGAATTAGAGAAGAAGAGAAAAAAGGATAAAAAAGAGAGAGTCAAGAAGAAAATACATATTTAAGATAATATTAACCAATAAAAACTTCTCACATCATAATCAAACAGATCTTATTGAAACTTTGTTGCTATGATATTAATTGAAGAATGGATATCATAGCTTAGGAAAAGAAAACATTGTTTTTATAATCAGCTTATATATAGAAGACAAGTTTCTTTAAACATTTTATAAAGAATTAAAGTATCCGAACCACTATTATTCGTGTTCTCTAAGTAAGAGGACAATCAATAAATTCAGATTTACATTTTACAGTCACCGTTTTCAGAACAGTGCCAAATTTTGCAGATATTCTTGGATCATGCTGAACTGTATCTCAAAACATATAAATGGATGTCAAAAATGAAGCAATACCATGCATTTTTTCTCTTATCTATATACTTGTCTTTGTCCTATCCAATAGAAAACATTATATCTAAACAATTTTCTCTATTTTCAGAAGATCGAAACTTATTATCACTTCTACTGTGCGATTTCAGTGAGTTTGAAGAGAACTATTATTGAACATTTTGACTATCAAATCTGTAAACTTTACATAGTTTTTCAGAAAATGCTCATTTCCTCATTTTGCTTAGCTGGCACTCGCCGATGCATCAAAAAACATTATGCATATATGGTCATTTCAATTATCCTTTTTCTTATATATCAGTTTCATGACGATCCTGTTGTCATCAATAAGAAATCCGATTTACTACACATTACAGCGATGAAAAATGAGTTACTTTCAGTAGGACCGATGATCTATAAAGATCGTTCAAGAATATTCAATGAAAGATGTAATTATTCAAATTCAGCAGCTTACAACATCCTTGGCGATAGTCCTTCTGAATTGATACGCAAACATAGCAACCTCGATTTGGTTCTCCTTCTACTACAATCCAAATCAATGATGTATTGTGCTATTCCAAAAATAGCAACAAAAACTCTTCTTTCAGTCATGTTTTATGCCCATTTTCGTGATGTCAGCAATCATATCAATACTAATTGGTCAAATGTTGATATTAACATAACTCGAATAGAGAAATCTGTTGATATTTCTTTGCTTGTCAATGAACTTCGAAAGGTATGATGAACAAATATTAATAATATTGTCAACAATCTATATAAATCTCTCATTTTAGAATGGAATTGAGATCTCAAGAACAAAAGAACCAACTTCTCTCGCCTCATTGATTCACATGTATCTTAATCTTCTTCGATATGATAGCATAGATAATGTGTCTACTTCACAATTTGTAAATCCCTGGAGAGTCAATATAAAAAATATATTTCCCTATCTTCGTTTCAAATCTTTATCAAATCTGTCTTATATATTGTCTCCATCTTACACTCGAATTCTGTTCGTTCGGCATCCATTAGAACGTTTAGCATCAGCTTATAAAGAAAGAATCGCGACATTCGAAAAAGATAGAGTGTGGCCAGAACCTGAATATGATTTGCTTCGCAAGCGCATCTGTTTTCAATCTTTGCGGTCTAATGTGCTTCGTGGTCGTAGCAGATTGATGAAACGATATCGGTGCAATGGAGTGATTCCTTCATTTGAATATTTTCTTCGATTTATTCTTTCCAACACTGATCAACCCGATGCAATAGCTCTAATGGACTTTCATTGGCAACCGTATTCAACAATTTGTCAAGTCTGTAAATTGAAATATAATTTTATTGGGAAATATGAAACGTTCGATGAAGATTTCACATATTTACTAAAACGTCTCCATTTATCTGATTGGAATATTGAAAAGCAACGTAATGATTCATCAGCTCATAGTATATGGAAATATCAGCAGATGTATTTATCCTTACCAGACGAATTGATCTGTCAGCTCAAATATCTCTACGATGTTGATTTTCGTTTATTCAACTATCAATTCGAAGATTATATTAATCGACCCAATTTGGTTTGCTCGCCGCGTTTCAAAATAGAAAACCAGGATTGTTAATATGTCTGATTTTACATCTCTCTTCACTACACTGCATATAAAAATCATTTTCTTTGAAACAATGAAACATGCACGATAAACTGCAACTTATCCGAAATCTTTGATTATTGAGAAGAACATTTATCTTTGCAAATGTTTCATCAAAGGACTATGAAAGTGATGTGTAACAAATATTTTTCGTTTTTTTTTCTAATTAAAAGTATATGACACAAAACGATTTGCTTATATATAATATGATATCTTCGTCTAATAGTTGTCAAATGCTTGTTTTGTCTCTTGAGAATAAAAAAATATCTCCGATCATTTTCACTGAGCAAATATTGTCGATCAATATTTAATAAACTAGTGAAATCAAGTTGATTGTACACATATGCATATGTCAAATGATGTGAACGAAAAACTAAGACGCAAGAAATATCAATCTAACTTCACTAACATAACGATATGTACTGTTTAAATAAATGCTACACTGATATGTGTGAAAATGAGTGTTGATTCTATCGTGAAACATGATCTTCAGTTAATGTTAAAATATATAATCAAAGGATTAAGACACCTCCTCCACAAGACTGTTTTAAATGTGTCGTTGGTCTTTTGATTTTGCAGTAAACGATCATAACTCTGTTAATATTAGTGGTGTATCTAGAATTTTCCAAACACTGAACAAAATCCAAACAGAACTGTGTCGAAAATTGAGTATTTATGGATAGTTCAAATGCCTATCGAGTCATTTCATATGTATTTTAGGATTGAATTTAATTTTAAGCATCTTTTACAACATGAGAGAACACTATAAAGAAATAAATTATGAAAGCGTTCAGATTTTGCAAGTAGAAAGTGTCAATCAAACACGAAAAATATTTTGAAGCATAAATCGCCTAGAAAATGAAGGAGACTAACATTTTTTCATTCATACAAAGGTTTTTTTCTCAAGATTATAGCACATTTTCACAATGATGTGCAATGAAAATTTGTTCTTAACCTACAAACTATCTGATTTTGTAACGAAAGAGAATAAATGTATTACTCAAGAACATCAACAAGTGCCAGATGTATAAGAATAAATAGATGATATTGCAGATCAAATGCACTTTTCGAAACAGTTTTTAACAATTTGATTTTTATTAAATTCAGAAGATTACTAATTGTACAAAAATAAACTTAACATTTTTAACTACTATCTTCAGAAATTCATACCATTTTGCATATTTCTACATCAGAGATGCCAACCTTTTAGAATCTAATTCGAAGCTTCGAGGCGAAGAATCGATAATTCCATTGAACTTTATCAGCAATTCTTTCTTTGAGTAGTAAGTCCAAAGCAAAAGATCATGTGTATATTTCCCCACCAAAGGCTGCTACATTGTGAGATGATAACTTGGACAGCTATAATTCGTGAAGTGTTCACAAATCGATGCTGACCAACTTCTCATCAACTCATCCAACTACTAGTAGTTCAAAAAATTTGAGTGTCAAGATTTTTTATCTTACTGGTTCGAAGGAACATGGTAAATTGAGAAATGAAAATTTTTAGAGGGATGCCTCGGTCCTTCGTTGATCTTATGGATTGATCATCAAAACATTCATTTTTGTTTCGTAAGCTGTACAGTATCACCAGTGAATATTCTCTGCATGTCTACATTGAAGAATACATTCAAAGAGATTAAAATGGATGCACACAGTAAATCTTGATTTTGATCTCCATATAATGATATTTTTCTTTAAGATAATTTTCATAAAAGAAAAATTGATCCCAATTTTTTTCTGAGAATGTCGAAACTTTTCTGACAAAACACATCTTTTTGCCGTTAGTGTGACGTGTCACTTTCGTCAGCGACGTCGTGGAGTACGAATACACGATGGAGAAGATCTTCTCATAATCGAATAAAAAGTTTGGAACCAATTTCAAATGGTACAAATCGTTGCTCAGAGTCGCTGGATTACGATAAGACAACAGTTTTTGCCTTCACACTTAAGCCCCTAACCCCACCCATCAGAAAAGTCAATTTTCGTCAAAATTTCCGAAACTGAAATAAATGCACAAGAAGATAGTCCGTCTTCAATTCTTTCCGAAATAATATGTCTTTTTTTTCCAACACCTCTTCTTTGACTAAAAACTTTGATGATTTCTGTAATTAGTCGCTTAAAAAAAATTAAAAAATACGATTTTTTCTGGAAAAAATAGATTTTGAGGTTTTTGCTAGAAAAATAAGTAGTTTAATGGAGCGTAGAGATGCAATAAGGATGCCGAATGTTTTGCAAATCTCACGGATACCGAAATTTACGATTCGGTGAAACAAAATCGAGAAGAAATGGTCGATTTAGAAGAAGAAAAAGAAGCCGGAATTGCTCATGAATTGTTGCCACGTGTCTCTCACAAAGATGCGTTGATGCATCTTTCGATGGTTCGCACGTATTTGGAAGAGAATTATACAGAGTATAATTCATTTTATGATATCGAAGACATGATCGAAAAAAACGCTTTCATTAATCGTACTCAAAGTAAAATTACGGATTCCTTCAAGTAAATTTATGTATGCCTATGTACTACTTAATAAATGTTGACAGGAATCAATTTTTGCACTGTTTTACATATAGTTCGAATAAAGGAGCGGTCCGCATATAAGAGCCTCTTTTAGAGTTCCTGACAGCGCTCTTATAAGCGGATTCGACTGTAGAAGCAGTTTGTTTCTATTGCACATCAGCTAAAATAACATACGCAAATATAACATTCTCTATCTATTTTTCCCTGCCCGCTCAAAACAGACACTCATTACCCTTGTCCTCAATCGCAATGTAATAACTGACTATTCAATTACTCTCCTACTAATTCATTTATTTTACTGATTTTACAATAATTTGAAATACTGATCATTTAATGTATTTTACTGATTACGTAAATGGTAGCCTTTTATATTAAAACTGGCGGCAAAACGTCAACATATAAAAATGCAACCTTTGTATTCATATGTCACATGTCTCTATTGTAAACAGTGAGTTTTTGTAATAGAATGAAAGTAAGAATGAAATGAGTAAATAAAAAAACATATAGCAACAACGGACACGTTCGCTTCCATTTGTATTCGGATCGACCGCAATATTTAAATGTTCAAAACTAATATCAAATCCTTGTGTAGCATTATTGGGAGATGCACACATAATTCCAACCATCATTGCTCGTGATCTGTCTGTCACTGGTAAATAAGCCAATCTCATCATTTTAAAATCTCCATCTTCACCCTCAGCAAAGTCAATATGTACGGCTTCTTTTTCTCTTTTGGCTCGTAACTTTAAAACTTCAGGTGCCTTGATCGAAACTACACTCCAATCCGACCATCCATTGACCGTCACTACGACACTAGCAAATTGTTGACCATCAACGTATTCCACTCCACATTTAATCCAATTGTTCTCATCAGTACGTAGCATTAAACCACCTTGATCATAGAGTGTGTTATATTTTCCTCGTATATTAACGGCAACTGTAAACGATTTATCTCCATGCAGTGATTGATAGTAAAAATGACCATTGTCACGCTCAAAACCATAGTGTGTTTTGCGCCAAAAGTCAGTATTCCCGTCGGTATGAACATTTATATTAGTTTGATTAATGGACCATTTTTTCGGTTCATTATACCACGTGAAATTTATTCCAGATAAGAGAGCAGAGAAAACAACGATTTCTTGCATTACGACACTCGTTAGTGCGATACTTCATCTTCATGTCACAATAAGATCTTATTTTCTTTCGACTTCAAAGAACATAAAAAACGACATAGCATGTTCTTTATCTTTCAAGTATACCCGACTATTGGTGAATTTATTGAGCAAATAATACAAGATTAAATATCTCATTTGTGTGTGAGCAGCAATCGATATTTTGCATGCGGATGGATGGATTGACTGTTGCAGACAAGTAGATGATCCAACGAAATGTTCAAACATCACATACCCACACCTATCTGTAGATAGTCGTACGCATACTTCCACACCCTACATTCTAAAAAAAAATCCATGAAATAATACACCATTCAGAAGAGTTTATTAGCCTCGTTAACCTGACATCAAATTACCATAGACCTTTTTTTTAAATACATGTCATTTTCCTAAACTTTTGCACAATTATAAAAATAATAAATCCTTCAAGCATATATGAAAATAAATAATAAACCTTGAAACGTTTATTATCTTTATAGCCGTGCAAGAGTTTATGAGAGAAAAATGTATAACAAACCCTTGAAGAATTTATGAAAATTTGATGCAGAGTTTATTATTCGAATATATTTCCTTACAGTGCACATCAACCCACACCCACACCTGTTACCAATGACGCCATATATATCATTCTCTCCCTTTCTCTATCTTTCCAAATAAATAGTGATGCTATTGACAGGAGAAAACAGAAAGGCAGTCCGATATTAAATAAAGACGAAGAAATAATCACGAAATCTAGGATATTGTTACGACTATCACGCCCATATTCAACCTAGCTAATTTATCTCCTTCTTTATATAGTCATACATTTACTTCAATACTAAAACATGATATGTAATCGTATGGCAACATAATTACAAAATGACAATGATGACGTGCATTTGTTGTTGTTTATATGCAGTATGTCTAATAAAATAAAAGCAATAAATTATTTTAACATATTTCGTGTTTCTTTTTTATAAATCATTTAACATTCGTTTTTCGACCAAACAATTTTTATTCTTTTTTAACTTCTGCATCTTATAATTTGAGATATGAGAAAGATCGATTAAAATTATTTCCTAGAGCAGTAAAAAAACAAGCCGTCCCTAATGTCATACTCTTTGTACAAGTAAGTTATTTCATATAAATAATCAAACGATGAATTGATGACGACCTCTATAAATATCTAGACAAAGTTTAACAGGAGTCGGTACACAACACTAAAATATGTCGCATTTTATGATACATGGTTTACGTAGGAGCAGATTATAATTAGCAACGACACCACTTACTTTTCTGTGACACGTACAATATATCCTAAATCTACAAGATGTTCAGATATTTCGTACTGAAAGGTTTTGTACATATCTCTTACACAACTAAATCGATTTAATTCTCTTTTCTATAATATGATAATATATTCTTTCACACTTCATTTCATTTTATTTGGATGATAGCAAAGATTCCAAAATGATTTCCGTTATTGATTCTTTTTTTGAATTGAACCAAATATGTATATATGTCTTATACGTATAGGTTTGCACTCTGTGTTTATCTGTAGACGATTTAAGTGAAAGGAGACTTTATTTGTAAAAAACAAAACGATTTCTCAATTTTGCCGATATTTTTTAATATTAGTATGAAAAAGTAATGTAATTTCAATTATATCTTGCGAATCTTCTCCGTGTAGTTGTTGGACACATTGCACCTTGTATAGCTTCAGTGGAAGATGTTCAGCCATTATTTGATCTGTTGTTGTTAATTGTGGCATGAAACAGGTTGTTGCAGAGAGTGAGGCCACGAAAGTGGAGGTACATATTCTTTCTCTTTTATCCAATTATTCAAATTTATTCATTATTATCTAGTAAAACGAGCTAGATTTTTTAAATCTTTTACTATCTATATGAGACATGTTCTTATATATTCACCATCCACTCCCATCTCCTTCCGTCTATCTTAAGATCCTCGTGAGATCTTTGCTTACAGCAATCCGACTACTCGATAGTGACAAATTTTCACAAGAATCCTAATCTTCGTCAATTTAATCTTCTATAATTTTTTGAAGATCTTTCAGATTGTTGTCCATTTTTCACCATATATTTATTACTTAAAAGCATGAAAAAGCATCTCTAATACAATCTAAATCTGACGTTTTTATCCAAACTCGGCTTTCATTTTTCTTTTGGCAGCCATAGATAATTTAAATTAGGCCACTAACGAAACTGTTTCTAACCTAATGTTTATAGACACAAATATTGATTTGAAAATATACAAAATAAAACTTCAACCAACACTCTATAATATTATTTTAAAAAATACGTATATCTAAATTTCTTGAGCTGTTAAAGAGTTGTTTAAGTAAACCTTCTGCACCCACTTTCGGAACGCCCTGTATTGTTGAAATACAAGGACTATTCAAAAACGTTCCTAGACTGATGTTATTTAAAGCCAACAAGAAGCCATATTATATTACTATTGTTGTCTGTGTGTAGTTCATACAATCTTCGATCTATAGACATCATGATCTCTGATCGATTAAGCATTTATGTCCATATATGGCAATAATTTTTAGATCACTCTATACACACTTATAGGAAGCTTTAATATTTGAGTATACTTCAGTGATAAAGTTTCGAGCACTGAAAGACCAATTCCTATCTAATATTCATCAACGTATTATAGCAGTTTATGGTAATTGGCACTTCATCCCATACTACAGTTTCTGAATGAGATTGTAGTTTTAAAGTTGTACAATCAGTTATTGACGATGATCCTTAATGTGAATAACACGAAGATTGAAACGACCCGAAGCTTACTCATCTAAAAGCCTCAAATCGTAATTCAGCTTAAAGCGGATACTCTTAGTATTTTAAATGTATGGTACATGATCAATTACATGTGAATAAAGTCTGTTCAAAATGAAAATGACATTCGATATCACCTGAAAAACTATGCATCGTTCATATATCAATGCATACTTATTCATCTTTAAAGCGATAAGTTCGTTTAAAAACTATAGTGAATAATAGAGCATTATATCACTATCAGCTATCATCATACGTTGATAAATATAGGATGGAAATTCACCATCCATAACACAAATTTTTTCTCAAATTCTTTTTTTGTTTTGTTTTCTATCAGTGTATCTGAGGTGATCTAAATAGTATTGCTATATCTGGATATAAATGGTTAATCAATCAGAGATTATGTTGTTTATAGATTGATGACTGTATGAACTACACGCAGACAACAATATTGATGCAGCAATGCTCCTTGTTGGTTTTAAATAAGATCAGTCTTGGAAATTTTTAAACAAGCCTTGTAGAATTCGCTCTAAAATAAACAAAATTTGAAAGAAAGCTAAACATAAACTTTCGTAACAGACAAGAGTATATGAAAATCCATCTAAATACCTCAACGACGATTTCCATTTGAATTATTTCACATTCAATCAGAAACCCCAAAACCGACTACTTTCATCATAAAAGGTGTGCCAAGATGCTTGAAGAGGACAACTTTTCCATCTGAAAAACGTGCAGATTTTTTTCTGTAATAGTGTTGATGCATTTTATAGATAATAATGATATTCGTATGCATCATATATGTATAAAATATTGAAAGAAAACTTGTTGGACATTTTCCAAATGAAAAAGTTACTTTCTTCAAGCATCTTAATGCATCTTTTATAATGAAAGTAGCTGATTTTGTTGTTTTCTGACTGTATATGAAAATGTTCAAAGGAGAACCGCGTTTAAGGCACTTAAATTCATTTTTGAGAAATTTGTCTTCTGGGGTTCAACATATCGACAACAAGTTCTTTTAGAAAACTCAATATGAAATGAATTTTTGTAAACTGATTTTCATCCTTCTACAGTATACATTGGTACTACTATTACGGATTTTCGTGATCAA
>CAJNSZ010003426.1:0-11221 GCA_905329745.1 Rotaria sp. Silwood2
GAACTCAATAGATAATTCAGAAAAAATCTTTTTTATTGATAAATTTCCTTATAGACTAGATAAATTAATTAAAGAAGACGCACCAAAATGCTGTTATTTATTGAGCATATCATGAGAAAAGCAGGTAATCCATAGAAATTTTCTCAAATCCAAAGGCATATATCTCGAATACTAATAGACCTATAAGTTAGAAGCTTTTGGCAGCTACCCATACGAAGAAGCTCTACTTCCCTTGAAAGCTTTCTATTTCTATCTTATGCGATTTGATTTTACAAAACAAATTACCTATCAGTAATGCATAAACAAAAAACTCCCTGTTTTTCTGGGTTTATCTGAGAGACATGAAAACACAACGTGATATGCTGAGTTAATGAATTAATTGAGTGATGGCTTCGTGGTTGACAGTCTGGCCTATCATCAATAGACGCGCACTCTGTAAAAAACAAAAGGAATTTTGCAGAACGGTACCCGATAGTAGAACCCTTTTGGAGGTTCTGTAGCTTATGCTAAACGTTTTTTGGGGTTCTGAAAAAGCTGCAGAACCCCCGGAATATCCAATTTTTTTCAGTTTCTCGTACTCGAATTATTCTCCAATACATTAATGCGAGGCAAAGAAAAAGAAATTTACGATAATAGAGAATTTGAAGCTCTCTCAGAATATGTATTTACTTTTCAAAAAAGATATTTCCATAATAATGAAAAATTGACAAAAGTAATAATTTTGATGACAGTGACAAAATCAAGTCCGTGGGAATCTGATAATGAGAGTGCATTCACTACACTCGATTTATTTTTGTAGCGCATAAGTGCATACTAAAACATTAATAGACAGAGTGATAGAAAACTCCAAGCGCTTTCAGAATACGTATTGGTTTTCAAATAAGCTTTTGAAGAGACAATATAAATTTGAAATACAGCCTGCAACTATTCATTTCTAGGGAAAATATATGATTGACACAATTTTTACGGTATGGTTCTAGACTTTTTTATGAGTCGAGCCTTTTTATTTCTAAAAACTATAAGATTTTGTAGCCCTTCAAAAATAACGGATGTCCCATAATGAATAAGCAGTTTTCGTATTTCTTGTTTTTATCATCTAGTATGTTTATCTTAAAAACAAAATATACCACAAGATGCAGCATGAAAAGCTTTACAATTTATAAAGGACAGCTGATTTTACAGCTGTATTTTTTGTTTTCAAAGTCGACAAAACTCTGAGCGACCAGATTTCGACGTTGGGAAAAGTCTTTTCTTCAATAAACGACCAATATGTTTTCGTCTTATTTTCTATCTGATACGTTGCATTAAAAATTTTAAAAAAATACGCCATAAGTTGCTGCGTGAAAAATTCTACAATGTACAAAGTAAAGCTTATTTTAATTGTACACTTTTTTTGTCAAAATAAGTGAAATTCTGTACGACCAATTTTCACCATTGCAAAAAAATTACGTTTTTCTACACGAACGAGAGATTCCATTTTTTTCTTATTTCAACTTTTTTATCACGTAATATGTTTTAGTAAATGAAAACCAAATATACCGCAAGATGCAGCGTGAAAATCTCTAGAATTTACACAGTAAAGCTTATTGTAATTGTTTTCAAAAAAAGCAAAATTCCGTGCGACCAGTTTTCGCACGGTCGAAATTTGATTATTCAAAGTTTGTCCATTTTGAAAACAAAAAGTGCAACTATAAAATAAGCGGTCTTATGTAAATTATACAGCTTTTCACGCTGCATCTTGTGGTATATTTTTTTTTAAGATAAACATACTAGATGATGAAAACAAGAAATACAAAAACTGCTCATTTATTATGGAGCAGTCGTTACTATCCAATAACCTATGATAGAAGCGTACTCTGCTGATTTTCAGAGAAATAATGAAACAAATATGTCATATTATATATAAAATGGCATAAGAACACAGATCTGCACCGACTTTTACGTGCAGAGACATTTTCACGCGTGACACCATCATACCGACACTTATGTGAGATATGGGCGTGAGTTGCAGGTGTGAATGGGGGTGCGTGTTAGAGCCAATCGGTCCAACATTTTTGGACTCGGGCCGAATACGGTTTATTGAACGTCTTTCAAACCTTGTCCTAACTTAGACTAGGGTCAATAACTTTGTTAAGAGCCGAGCTCGGACCGGTATCCTGTTAATTAAACTTCTTTGTACCTGACCGAGACCTTGACTCGATCTGTACTCATAATATCCTCAATAAAATCTTTTATTCCTTCTGTATAGTCACTTCAAAGATATGAGATGCTTTTTTCGCTTATTTAGACTCAGCAATCAGCGTACCCTACACATTTCTCAGACCATCATGGTGGTCATCGTATAAATATATGGACATAACTGACTATTACATTTAGAGTAACAACTATTGAGGTGGGTCTGGAAGCGAATACGAGCAAATTTGAGTGTGTGTGTGTTTCAGGAACAAATATCCCCACCTGCAGCCCATGTCCACATCTCGCGTAAGTATCGATACCGTGGTGTCGTGCGCGGTAATATCAGCGAGCCATAAAATGGACGCAGTTTTTGCATTATGGTCCTAGACCTGCTTCATCCACTTTTTATAATTTTGAAAATTATAGGATTTTGTAGCCCGTAAAAAACGCAATCGAACTAGATATAGTAGAAGTTGCCTTTCTTGAGTTTTCATATTCAAAATTGATCTGAAAAACTATAGTATCGTCATTGTGTATTCGCAGTGGGACCAATTTATATCTCTAAGTTCTGTAAAACGAATCATTCAGAAGTTGAATTTCGGGTAGAAACATACCCAACAGCTAGGGCTATCAAATGCAATTTAAAGCACTTCCAGTTCCCTCAACACTCATATGCAAAGAAGCTTAGTTTCACATACATGTGTTATCCGGCACAAGAGCTAATTTGGCATATCCATATGATTAGTGTATGGTGAGGAAATCCTCAAATGTATCTGAAATATACCTCAAATCTATTATCAACGTACACTGTAAAAAAGCGTAGATTAATATACCCTTTAAGGGTTTATGAAAGTGCAACGTATAATAAGCCCTGCAAGAGTTTATGATCGTGATTAAAAAGCCCTCAAGGGTTTATGAAAAATTTCATAAACGGAAAATGGGTTTATTATACGTTGCACTTTCATAAACCCTTAAAGGGTATATTAATCTACGTTTTTTTACAGTGTACTCTCCAATTAAAGCTCTTGCATCCTGTATATGATTATGCTGGATTCAGTGTGAAAACTCCCCATAGGTGAAATCAGACTCTTATGCGCCTCTTTTCTTTACTGGTACCAGACAATGAATTGATCTCTATCAGACTTGTCTCACATTTTCACTTAAGAAAGAAAAGTAAAGGTTTTCATCATATTCAATAGAGAAAATTGAATGAAAATGTATGAAATTTGGCTACTTGAATAGTTGATTCATGCATCAACACACATGGACACCAGTAATGTTGATGGTTTGAGTATGAGTGTTGTCAATGATGGTGTGAGGAAAAGGTATCCACGCTCACACCATCAGCCACATCCTGAGTAACGCTTGAAAGCTTTACCCAACTATATGAAAGCTCGATTGGTCGGCCATCAAATTGATACATAAAAAGAATCGATTATTATCAACAGTCGGATTTACTTTACATGAGGCAGTCATTGACTATTCCAATCGATCTGAATGCAGCACAAACAAGTAGCATAAGGCTGATTCTACCAGAGATCACCTTCGAACATTTTGTGCGAAGATGAAACATTAAAGGAAAAAAGTTTCTCAAAGGAATCGGCTTCATTACTTATTCCCCTTCTCCTCCTTCTGTGTTCGGAACATACTCGTGAATATTGTTGTTAAACTTCCTGATCCTGATGTCAACCGCAGAGTGAGTAGCATAGCGAGAACAATTCCACCGAGCAATATCCCGGCAACACAGCATTTTAAACATGGTAACCAGACAAAGGATTTGTTGATGTTGTTGCTGCTGTTTTTTATAAAATAAAGAGGGTGGGTGTGGGTGCGGCCGTGGGTGCGGCTGTGGGTGGGGGTGTGGGTGTGGAGCACAGTGGGCAACTTTCGTACAGCAGGCGGACACGTAACTTTCCCGCTCTGAAACGGGTTTTTATTGCTCAGAAGTGGTTATGTATCGCCTAGAAAATCATCTTTAAGAAAATAAAACATTTTTCGGAAAAAAAATTCTTTTCGTAAAAATCACCTGTGGAGGACCCTTGCCAAAGTTTTCGAAAAAACTTTTTGTTAGAAAATATATCGTGTCACACACCATTCGACGTAGTTTTACGCGCTGATTGCGAAAATCGCCTTGGTTTCTCGGCAAGATGCTATTTTCAGGATTAAAAAATGGATTTTGGGGTAAAGAAGGAATTGGGGTCGAAAGCCAGGGTTTTTTAGGAATCCCTTGCCTAGTATATGGTCGCTGATGCGATACGGTGTACATAGTTAACGAAAAATTAACATAGATGAACACAGTTAGTAAAGAGCTGAGCTCAGTTGCATGAGAACTCTTTGTAGCGCTCACAAATTACGATACGACTCATTTTTTTGAACTTCTTTTATATAGAGCTCAAAAGTTTTTTCAAAGAAATGCTTTTTATTATACATGGTTAGATGCAACTTGATGAGCTGATTCCGAATATCACCTTGGCTTTGCACTAAAATGATGCCCTGTTCGCAAAAATAGGGAGTTGGGGGAAAAAACCTCGGCTTTTGGGAGACTAATAGCACCGGCTATGCTCATCGATGAACTAGATGTGGAAGAATAATCAGTGAAAGTTTGAGATAAATCGGACCTAAATTATGTTGAGCGTTTACAAAATACGATCAGGCTGATTTTCAGAACTTGTCGAGCACAGGAACCGACTTTTTTTTTCGAGAAACATTTACTGTTATATATGATTCGATGCAGCTCGGCGAGCTGATTCCGAATATCATCTTGGGTTTGTGTAAAAATGTCTCTGTATTCGTAAAACTAACGATTCCGGGGCAGAAACCCGGTTCTTTAGGAAACCACTAATTCTGTTTCTGTTTACTGGTATGACATCGCGCTATGACCAACAGTAAATCATGTATAGGAGAATAATTGCTGAAAGTTTGAGCTCAATCAGACGTAAATTGTGTTGAGCGTTTACAAAATATGGTGTAACCGATTTTTTGACCTACTTTCGGCTTAGAAATCGCTTTTTTTCTACTCCATTTCTGGTTCGATCGAAATAATTTTTTCACACAATGAAGTTTATAGGTTAGTCATTCGTTTCAGATAGTTTTTCATTGTAAAATATTTTGATAAGTTTATAACAGAAATGATCTCCGGATAATTACCGGTTCATAAAGACATTTTTTGACGATGGGTTTTTCTAGGGTTCGACTTGATTTCTGGAAATGTAGTTTTAGGGTAAGATAGACTAACCATAGATGTATTCATTCCAATATTTGAACTTTGGAAAATAGAACTTGAGGCCATGCCCGCCTGGTTGCCCACTGTGTGGGGTGTGGGTGTGGGTGTGGGTGTAGGTGCGGGTGTGGGTGTGGGTGTGGGTGTGGGTGTGAGTGTGGATGTGGGTGGATGTGGGTGTGGGGTGTGGGTGGATGTGGGTGCGGGTGTGGGTGTGGGTGTGGGTGGGGGGGTGGGGGGGGGGGGGGGGGTGGGGGGGGGGGGGGGGGGGGGGGGGGGGGTGGGGGGGGGGGGGGGGGGGGGGGTATGGGTGTGGGTGTGGGTGGATGTGGGTGTTGCTGTGGGTGGGTGTGAGGTGTGGATATCGTTTTTTTGCTGTATTCATACCCACACTCCACATCCATACCCACACCCATCCTACACCCCCCCCCCCGCAGAACCACACACACAGACACTCACACCCACACCACACCTCACTCACACCCACACCACACCTCACCCACACCCACACCCACACCCACACCCACACCCGCACCCATACCCACACCCACATCCACACCCTGAATTATATGGTTCATTCATTGATACATGAAACGTAATTTTTACTTATATATCTACTCATCTCAATGGGTGGATGAGTTGTCTTAAACTATTTCGTAAAATATTTTCTAATTTACAATTTATACTTTTTCAACTCTACATTTCCTTTATCTATTTAACACATTAATTTGGTTTCATGCACGAAACACTATTCAATTTTTTTCGCTGGCATTGTAATACGAACCTAGATTTAGGTGAGTTCTAATGAATTAATTGAATTAAAACATATCTTCACATTTACTTTTTAGATGATATTTTGCATCTCAATATGTACAGTGAGTTTATTCTAATTATTGAACAAATATGAAATTTTATTTTTGATTTTAATTTTTAGATTTGTTTGAGAAAGCTCAATTCAGTAGACTTGAATCTATGGATTGAATTAAAATTTCATTTTTATTTTTAGTTTCGTTTTATATTTCAATATATTCGGCGGTTTATTCCAATTATCAAGCGAAAATCAAAATTTATTGTTAGACTTACAATGGAGGTGTGTATGATATAATTGAAGAAGATTGGACATGTTCAGGTCAAATTAAAGATCTCACTGCCAAACTAACAAATTTAAAATATGACATGATATTAGCGTGTCTGGACGGAGATCCTTGGAGTTCAAGGTATGTGAAATTTGGGTATAAAAATGAACCAGGAAAGGTTGACTCCACTATTATAAGGAGAAATCATAGTATTGTTCGGACCAATTAGGAGTTTGCAGGGGTCATCTGTCATATGCTCAGAACAAGAATATGTTTTGTTCTTATAATAGTAGAGTCAATTTTTTTGGTGGTTGATACTCAGCACCGTTTTCTATGAGGGACAGAAAAAATTGACTCTACTATTATAAGAACAAAACATATTCTTGTTCTGGGCATATGACAGATGACCCCTGCAAACTACTAATTGGCCCGAACAATACTATGTTTTCTCCTTATAATAGTGGAGTCAACCTTTCCTGGTTCATTTTTATACCCAAATTTCACATACCTTGAATTCCAAGGATCTCCGCCCAGACATGCTAACACCACGTCATATTTTAAATTTGTTAGTTTGGCAATGAGACCTTTAATTTGACCCAAATGTGTCCAGTCTCCTTGAATTACATTATATACACCTCCATTGTTAGATTCAGTTTCTATCGATAGATCTGGTGAGTGGGATTCAATCTACGAAATAAAAATAGGATTTCTTTGTAATTTTTGATAAAAATTGTAGGGAAATACTTCATGAGCGATGCAATTTGTTTAGTAAATAATTTGGTTAACTTGTATTTTATGTCTGATTGAGTGCTTCTGAGTTTGGATGGATTTGGATGGAAAGATAGCTTGTGAGATTAGATGATCTTTCGAACGAAAACTTCTTTTGTTTCTTCGCTTTTTTCGATGAAGATGGGCGTGATATTTCGCTTCATAATGTTTTGATAATGGAGCGAGAATAGAAAGTAGATTTAGCAAAGTTCTCCTCCGGCTCCTGTGTATTGTTTATTTTTGATGGTTACTACAACTCTTACTAGATGCGTATAGGCTCAAAGTAGAGCTTTATTGAGTATCGGGAGCCACTTTGAATGTATGTTGCCGCTGCTGGAGTTGTGATAGCTTCCTGTTCAATTTAATTTTATGAGGCTTTCTCCGCACTCGGAAACATTTTATTTGGATTTCCAAATGAGTATTCCAGGTTCCACTATGATGAATTGTATAGGTTTCTGAGATTTCAAAAGTCATTCTTCGGAAACCCCTCACGGTTTTCGAGGATACCTATTTTAGAGTATAACTTGACTCAAAATACATTAAAAACCAAATCCGGGTTCATCAAGTATACGGCTTACTTTCTTATCTTGATGAAAAAAAATATTGCGTAATAATTTTAAAAGGTGAATAGAGTAGTAATTCAGAGCGATTATCGTTATTGACTGAATAGGATACATGTTCAAATAAAAAAGACTAGTGTTGCACATCCTCCTAGAAACTATTCTACACCATCAACTATCAAAAAGTATATAAAAATACAACGATCCATGTCGAAGAAATATCGTGGCATGTTTTTCTTATCGTTAGTAAACCAGATACAAGTTCTTACCTGGTGACAAGTTTTATTCAATTGAATCAATGTTGAGTATTCGACAGTAGCTCGAGAACATGAACAACGAAGAGTTTGGGAATATTTTGCTTGCAAATAGTTAAAGGTGGCATGAGAAGGCTTCTCTATTGTAACGCTGGTAGTCTCATTTTTGAGGCTAGTATATACTGTTATAATACAGAGAACAGCGACAAGTAGAATAATATGAATTCGAGACGAATATCTTTCGAATTGAACCTGTTCTTCTTCATTAGAATCCCCATCGTAAACATTGAACTCATTCCACCAATTTTTTATATGAGTCGCCAACAGCACCATGCTTGCTGTGTCCTAAATAGAATAAATGAATGTCATAAACTCTTGATTAATTGATAATATATAAATTCATCTTGCTATAAACACAAAAGATGTCTCATTTAATTAAACAGCGTACAATAACCACGAAACTAAGAAAGTGGACGCCAACGGCCCAGTTTAAGTATCGAAGATAATTAAAACGACAAAAAAAACTAAAATGGTGCTTTCTAAATAACATCACAATGCTTGTTTTTGACATAGGATGAATTTTTATCAGTCGGATCAGACTCTTTCTCCTTGTTCAGATTTTTCATTAATTATAATAAACTGCATTTCCAAAGATGTTACACATAAACGGGTGTTATGATCGATAACGACGAACAACTGGTAATTGAATCATTTAATCTGATTCAAACGATTGAGAGGATTTCTCGTCTTGATTGTCACGATTTAGCACTGGTGTATGCTTCTAAAATATCACTCATCGTTTGACAAAAATTTTCGTTGAAAACAATATTCAAATCTTCACTATTTACATCGCTAAATGAGTCATGCATAAGCATATCAGCATCATTGGATGCCATTAACGATGTAGTTGATCGCATTATGAATTTTACTAAACTTATATATCTCAGTTTGACACTGTGATAGATCCGTATAGGATTTTGTTACATTGACGTTTTTTCTATTGCTACAAGCAGAAAGAAAATTATTTAAAACTGATATTTGTTCATTCAACTTTCTTCATCAATTGACGGATCAAAAGGTGGTTGATATTCAACATCTTTATTCTCCATAGTATCTTCTAAACAACATACTGAGCCGGGATAAAAAAAACACTCAAAGGCATCGTTATAGAGTATTTCTCTTATTGCATCCAATTTTTTTGAAACTGCCGTACGGCAGTCTCAACAAATCGGATTTCCACATCAGGTTCTCATTTGAAAAACTTCGAATAATGTGATAGCTTGGGATATGTTGATATGCTGCAAGTTAGTCTTGACATGTTGCCATATTTTTCTTACATTCCACCAAATATCACATTTACTTTTGCCTTTTGAATAATAAACTTTTTGTAAGAGTATCTTACGATGAGCATCCCAAATAAATGCAGTATCAATATCAAATTTATGCTGGAAGAATAAGTTGCCCTTTAAAAGTATTACTTCTAAAGCAGTTTCAGCATCGGAAAAGCATTTTAGTTTTAGTTTTTCATTTTTTAATTTCGTTAAACGCATCCAAGTTAACTTAGACGTACAATTAATTACATGACAACACCCAGCAAAAACGCATTGATCACTATTCATCTCTAATAAGCCAAAGGTCACTTACTTAATCGATTAATCATAATAATAATAATTGATAAATTTATTTTAGTAATCATTTATAATATGAGATATATTTTGACGTTGATCTTTGTGCAAATGTATAACTATGAGATGAACGCGTGACTTACGAACGAAAGAAGAAAAGAATTCACTATAATATCGATCGTATGTGTTCCCTAAACAAAATTCTCACTTCCTCTAGACGTATATATTCGAATAAATCTTTATCTGTGCATATAATCAGATGTCTATGTAGTATCAAGAAGAGATGAACCTATGCAACTTTTCCATTAATTTCTATTTTTTTTTCTCAAGACACCATGATTCACATAGATGAGCTAATCGATCTTACGTTCACATAAGACAATAGGTGTCGATATTTTATTCTATATAAAACAAAGTTTAACTTGAAAAAGTAGTATCTATCTGTGAGATACTTTAGATACTTCATAATTTACTAAAATTCTATGTTTCATGAGAAAAACTGTCTGAAATCATTGTTTTCATAAAAAATCTATCTTTTCGATTAACATTGTAAGCACTTTTCACATCCAGTGGAAACTTTTTCTTTTCAACTTCTTTTTTTCCCATGTTGTAGAAGAGGAAAAAAACGCACAATCTATCTCAAAATCAGCTTGAGCGAGGAGATCCGGGAAAAAGTTTGGATGGCAGCTGATATACCATAAAAAATACTCAGTCTTTGACACTATGTAATAAAAACTCTAAGTTAGTCTATTAGAATGGAATATATAGATAGCTACTTTTGTTCAGCTTTCGACGCTCCATCATTTGGTATATGATCCAAATTATTTCGTTAATTTTTTATAATAAAAAAAACAAACTGAAATTTAGAAAGAGAATTTTTGATCATATTGCCCACATATCCTAGTGAGTGTTGGAAAATAAAATTAAGTTAACTTTTTATCAGTTCATCCAAATGCACGATAACTTTGGATTTAGAGGTTTTAGATGATGCTGAGGAAGATGAGAATATCATATCAAAACCTTTACTCTTAAACCACTTGAAATCATCTGTTTTCATGTATTTTGTCATACTCTTCTACTTCAAGTCTGTTGTTTCGGTAACGGTCTAAAATGTCCCTGAAAAAATGTCCTTTCAAAAATGTCCCTGAAATTTCGTCCTTGAAAAAATGTCCTTCGTACATAATGTCCCTTGTAAAAAATGTCCCCGAAAAATGGTCCTTAGAAATATTGTCCTCCGAAAAAATGTCCCCCCATGAAAATGTCCCTGTTCAAAATGTCCTTCGTTAAAACGTCCCTTGATATAATAATGTCGCTTATCTTTAGGTTTTGTTGTACAATAGAATGTTAGTGAAACATAGATGACGCCTTAAAGAAAGAAATATATCAATGTATATATTCTTTATTCCTTGTAGTGGATTCGATTAGTCCATAAAGAATTCAATAAGAACGAGAGAATATTTACATAAATAACACTTGTTGTTTTAACATATCTTTTGTGTGTCTATAACAAAGTACTTTTAATGGAATCTAAGAAATTGGCAGT
>CAJNSZ010003427.1:0-11221 GCA_905329745.1 Rotaria sp. Silwood2
AGTCAAAGAGAGCAGACTCGACTCGACTCGACTCGACACATCTCGCAAAATCTTTAACTCGACTCGACTCGACTCGGCATTTAGTCGAGTCGAGTCGAGTCGAGTCGATTTGTCGAGTACTCGACTCGTCTTCGGTCTCTGTCACACACTGATGTTGAATCAATATTCATTAGAATTTCTGTTGAAGCATGTCAGAGCCCAATTTTAGTGGCATTATTGTTTCGCATATATATGTTGTGGCCGAACTTAGAATTCAGCCCAATTCTAAATTCGTCCAGACGAAGTTGGAATTCTAATTTCGTCTAGACCAAATTGGAATTCTAATTTGGACTAGACCAAATTGGAATAATTTTTTAATGAATAGAAAAAAGTAAAGAAAGACCAATAATTAAAGTACCCTCAATTTTTTTATTTTACAAAAATTTTTAACAAATATTATATAAGTCGTAAACTAATCTAATCCATGTTTGAACATGCACCTCTCTTTGAACGGCATTTGGTAGAGCAGAACACATTTTGTTTCTTACATGGACACGTTTTATTTGCACATTTGCCACGACAGTTACATGTGTGTCCAGTTGTAGAGCCACGAGAATAAAGTTTTGATGCTTCAATAAGAGTGATGGATTTTAAATAACCAACATCTATTTGTTTCAATTCATCGGGACAAGCATCTTTCAAATTCACAAATTGTCCAACTTCGAATATGTTCTCCAGAACACCATATTGGCATGTTAATTTATATAAAAAAAGATTATTTTTTTCAGTTTTTTCGATAATAAGACATGGCAAATATTTTGGATCGGTGTTTGTTCGATCAACTGGATGTATTGCTATTCCAACACAATCATTTAAATTAAAATTATTTGCTATGACATTCAAACTGTTTTGATGTAATTTCATTTTCTTATTAGCATTTGAGAGAAATGATAGGTAGCAATTTTTCGAATTGTACTATGTTTGTATGATGTTGTTGCTACAGCTAATGATGATCTTGATGGTGTATTAATTAATTTTGATGATGTATCAATTGTTGAACAAGAGGTAACATTATCAGATAATTGGTTAAGAAGATCAATAACTTCAAAATCAATACGTTCGTCGAAATTAATTGGATTATCAAGTGTATCATCTACTAAATCATCATTTGACTCACCCACTGGAGTAGGAAGATCTTTTTCATCTTCAATACCACCTTGCTGAACTAACTTCCAAAAATCCGAATCTGAACGTGGTGGTTGTCCAAACATGACTTCATATGGAATGGTTTTGGTTACAGTGGACTTTCTTGTATTTATACCGTAAACAACAGGTAATAAAGCATCAGACCAACTAGATGAATTGTTGGTACACACATATTTGCTGAGAGCATCGGACAAAACTCCATTTTCTCTTTCGATACATCCTTGGCTTTGTGGATGTCTCGACCTTCCTCCTGAAATGATCAATACAATTTAATATCCAACAATAAACAATATCAGGTAATATTTTTTCAGGTCGGTAAGCATATCTATAAGGTCAATCTGGACGTGTGTCATCACACCTAAGGAAATTATTGGTTTCGAAACGATATGATGTTTAATTGGTTTTCTGGTTTGACATGGAATACATTGTTTTAAAAATATTTCAATACAAGATCGGGGAATCCATGGATATTGAGAAGTTATTTCAAAATAGGTCTTTTCATGACCACCATGTGAAACAGCAATATGTGCTTCAGATATGACAGTATAAAATGTTTCGTAAATACACACTGGTTTTTTTAACTTAACACAAAAAACAATATCAATTCCAGCAATTTTAACTAAATTAAAATGACATTTTGTCCAGTAAACAAATTTCGATGAATATAGATTAGATGATGTTCCTTTTGGTAACAGCAAACATTTTAGGATATCATTATACACTTGTTGTTTAATAGCACATTTTTTACGATAATTTTTGTGTAATGAATAAATATATTCATCTACTTTCTCGTAAAAGATCTTTTCATTATTATCACCTTCAACACTTGTTGAATTCTTCGCCATTTTTTACGATCTTATGTGCGACTATCTGTATATATACTGTTTGTTTCCGCAATCACTTCTCACTAGAATATTCTCTTCTCATTTGTTCGCCCGCTTTGTTTAACTAGATTAGAAAAGAAGAAAGAAACAATCAAGAGACAGACAAACTTAAATTGGTTCTCAATGGTTATCAAGATTTTACTTTTTTCTATTCATTAAAAAATGATTCCAATTTGGTCTAGTCGAAATTAGAATTCTAATTTGGACTAGATGAAATTAGAATTCCAACTTCGTCTGGACGAATTTAGAATTGGGCTGAATTCTAACTTCGGCCACAACATATACATCCACTAATTGTCGTCTTACTTCACTCAAATAATTTCTTAACTGTTCGCTAATGACAACACTCAATTAAATAACATGGCACTTAAATTGAAACAGTTTGATAACCTTGAACATTCAGAGCATCCAACGAAAATTTTGTTTTACAATATTTTTTTACAATTTTGTAGAGAATCAAAATTCACGTATTATATGACAAGTTAAATTTCGTATCACTTAATATCAGTGAATGACAGAAAATATTATACTGCCAAAAGCCAGACGTTAAAGACTGGTAAATGTTGACCTTTTTCATTCATATCAGATTATATACATCCAGTAAATAGATGACATACAATATTTTAAAATAACTCATTTTTGTCATCCGTTTATGTGATGTCTTTTGGCATGTAGCATGAAAAAATGCTCAGATTTGAAGCAGTATAATGTAGTGTAGATATTTATGAGACAATGAATCGCTATCTTCTTGATAGTAAATAGATAGTGCTGACAAGTCGATCAAGGATTAGATGTCTTCGGAGAGTTTCTTCGGAAACTCAGTTAAACATCGACGAAGGAGATATAGAGATATAGGAGATGTAGTAGATATAGAGATATAGGAGATGTAGTAAACAGTTACTTACTTATTATGGTTGATCTTTTCAAGCAAGGATCGGTAAGTTGCATGAATATATCTAAATGAATCGCAATTAGAAGTCAAGCATTATTTAAAGATTGTCTGCACTAGTTAATCAATATCTCCTATATCTCCTCCGTTGATGTTTAATTGAGTTTCCGGGAAAACTCTCACAACGCATCATATGCGATCAAGACTAACTTTTCTATAAAACATTCGCATAAACTAAATATTTTGGTTTGGTTGTTTTACTAAGGATGATCCAAAAGTTTCCGGAACTCCGGTATATCTATTTTGGGAAACAACTTTCCATCCATCTTTCTGCATCATATATTCAAGGTAGTTATTGTGATATTTCATGGAAAATTTCATACTTGTAATCCTTGGTTGTAACCCTTGCTAAATTGTTGTAGCTGCTGATTATCTAGTCTATCTTGAAAATATCCCAACGACAAAGATCCTGGAAGCCTAGTCTAAGATGAATACGCTTGGCGTGTCTTATCTTTATTTCTCTCACTTTTGAGTAAATAATGGCATTATTTTACATGTTGCTCAAAACAAACCATGATGGAAACTAATCGAACTAGACCATGAATATACGTTTCTGTTCGATTACTTTTTTATTTGTCAATTTAAACATTAACCACCAATATAGATAGAATTACTAGCCTCTACAGGAACCACTAGATGTCAAATAATAATTCGAATGCCATTATATGGTTGACATATAGCATTGTTTTTGATAGCCTTAACAATAAATGTCTCTTGGAGAACTAGTTTCTCTTGTTGACCTAAGTTTCGATAATGATTCTCATCCAATATTGCGATGGCACATCAATGTCTGACAACCCCTAATGATATCACATGAAAACTGTTCACCATTTAGAAAATTCTCCAAACTTTTGAGGACTCAAAAAATTATCGAAATTCAAGCAATAACGAAGGTCATCAATTCAATAC
Source organism: Rotaria sp. Silwood2 (assembly GCA_905329745.1). NCBI lineage: Eukaryota > Metazoa > Rotifera > Eurotatoria > Philodinida > Philodinidae > Rotaria > Rotaria sp. Silwood2. The sequence goes on from CAJNSZ010003427.1 coordinate 3,928, forward strand.
CTATTGTTTACTTCGAAAGGATATCCCAATGGTGAGTTAAAAGGACGAAATCGTCCATGGAATATCATAGCAGCTACCTCGAATATATGGTGCAGAAAAATGAATGAAACGTCGTTTTCCTAAATAGATATACCGAAGTTCCGGTAACTTTTGGATCACCCTATGTGGGTGATGACTTTTCAAATGGATATGAAAAAGATAAAAAATCAAACTTTAACGCTGCTTCATGTAAATTGGATTATCCTTGACGTTCCCACAACAACTGTCTTAAATATCTCCTACGTTCCCTCAAAATTTTATAGCTGATATTATAAAACTGAAAAAAAAAGAAAAGAGAATATACAAAAAACAATTAAGATTGTCTTTGTTTTAAAGGATATGTCGAAGAGAAAACGGAGGGGCCGCAAAAATTTTTTTCATTCTATGATTTTTTTTCTTACAAAAAGAATAGTCTTTGTTAAAAAAAGGAAAATTTTTTTGAGTAAATGAGCATAGCAGGAGCTACCTCTATAGCCCCCGTCGCCGTCACATTCTTGTTTACTTTTCATTTTCTCGTTCATACTAATTTTGACAAAGGCTACTTTTTTTCTTCTTTGTTTGCACTGCGTATTTTGTTGACTTGAAATTTTTGACAAAATATACCATTTCCTACTAAAATACTTCAGTAGTCATTGGTTTGTCGATAAAACCAAATATTATTCATAGTTAGCTTCTTGTTAATCTATAAAAAGAACAAAAATAATCTCTCAATGTTATTTAAAAAACGCTGTAAATAACGTCTAACGTATAAAGAATAAAGTGGCCTTTTACTGTCTTATTCAAGAATTTTTCTAGGAAGTTTCTGTAACGATGACGGTTAGGCTTGCCTACTATTTTGTCTTTATCGTGTATTTTGTTCTTACCATGCACTTTACTCTTACTCTAAGTTTTGTCCTTATTTTGAAGTATTATATTTCACACTATTATATTGTTATAATTGCTTAGTTTTGATGCTTGAGTATATAAGCATATGCTTTGTTTGAGAATGATGTGATTTGTGATATGAAGAAGCCAAATCAAGGGTAATTCCATTTGCACTAACCCTTCTTCTATCTAGAAATCGTCCCAGTTTCTAACAAAATCATTTGTAAGAAAAGAAAACGTAGAAAATTCTCTAATTCGGAAAAACATTTCTTAATCAAAAAGCAACTGTTTTCACATGCAGTAAAACAGCACAAAACAAGACAAACAAAGATTTTACTGCATTCCGTCAACATCTTTTGTGGAACTCACATATATTTTCGAAGAAAAGAGTGAGTGTAAGTTTTAAGGTTAAGTTTTTGCGGCTCCCCCCTCCCCTCACCCCCATCCCCTTACAGACAGGCCCCCATTACAGACCTTAGCAATCCAGCATAAAAAATGTTAGATTTTCTAGAACTTTTTTGGAAAATTGATCAAGTTATAATTTTGAAAAATAATGAACATCATTATTTGCGACTTGATTAGTATATATGATAGTGTGTAAGATCTGCTGTAGATATTATAGATTTGTAAAACACACTTATTTGTCAATCAATGCAGCGATTATAATAACTAGATGGTATTCGAGTTTCGACTCGAATACGAAATGCGGTGAGAAGCACGAATCTCTCGAATCTTCGAAAAAACGAATTTCGAATCGAAATTCAATAATCGCTCTAAATATCATCGGAATTCGTTCTCACATTCTACGTCAAAGTTTAAAGATAATTTGAAGATGTTTCTGAGTTAGGCATAATCAATAAAAAAACATTTTTATCGATCAGCTGATGTATCCTAGATCCGACATGGAAGTCATCCGTTATAGAATTCATCACTACAGAAACTCTAACAAAGCGTATCGATAGACTTCTAGAAACTGTTGTTTATTGATCGATTAATTATCTCAATGATTCATTATCTATAATCAGCTGTATCATAGCTGTCTTATATTGGAAGAGAAAAAAAAATGGCGCCTAACTTCTCTTTCACTTTTCGTTTTAATTATCTCAATGCAACATTTTGTCAAAATCGTGTTTTTGGAACGATATTTTGGGGCGAACTGAAGGTCCAATGAAACTTTGGAAAAAAGATGTTATCCGTCCGATCATTATACTATCAAAACGCGTTTCAACGATTATTTTGTGATTTCTGGTTGTCGAGATCATCGTGCCAGAAAATGCCGAGAGAAGATGCGTACGTCAAGTAAGGAAAAAAGAAAGAAAACTAGATGATATTCGAGCTTCGCTTCGAATACGAAATGCGGTGCGAAGCACACGCATCGAGAATTCGAGACACGAATTTCGAATCGAAATCGGATAAACCGTCTAAATATTGTAGGAATTGCTTCTCGCATTCTACGTCAAGGTTCAAAGCTAATTGAAGTTTTTCTGAATTAGGGATAAGCGATTAAAAAGAAATTTTTATCGAACAGCTGATCTAACCTAGATATGAGATTAAAGGTATCCATTATGAAATTGATCGCTAGAGAAACTCTACTAAAACGTATCGACAGACTTCTAGAAACTTTTGTTTATTGAAGAATTAATTATCTCAATGATTCATTATCTATAATCAGCTGTATTGTCAGCTGTCTTGCATTTCAACGTAACGAATGGCGCCTAACTTTTCTTTATGTTTTTGTTTTAATTATCTATTAGATAAATCTTTTCAAAATCGTGTTTTTGGAAGGATTTTTTTGTCCGAACCGAATATCCGATAGAAGATTGGAAAAAATATTTGAGCAGTTCAATCTCGATACTTTACCCTTGCGTTTGAACAAGTAATTTGTGATTTTCGGTTCTCGAGATCATGGCGACACAAAACGACGATTTTATGTGCGTACGTCGAGAAAGTAAAAGAAAAAAAAAAAAAAAAAGTAAACTCGCGACGGACTACATAAATGCTGTGCTTCGCACCGCATTAAAAAAGTAAACTCGCGACGGACTACATAAATGCTGTGCTTCGCACCGCATTAAAAAGGTCTCTAAATCCTGATATGCTTTGTGAATACTAAAACATATTGCTAGAACCTCGAAAACTTCGAAAATCGTGAAGCTCTATAGGTTTTACAGAGAACCTATATTTTTAGGCTTGGAAAAATGAAAACTCAATCCAAAATGTATCATCGATAGAGAGAAAACAACTAAATCGAATCATGTTCTTCGTTTTTAAAATAAATTAAATAAAAAAGTATTAATTGCTAATCACAATTTGTCAATTGTATAAGTCTTTCATTAATCTCGATTTTTTAGAAGGAATACCATGTCAGAGATTTCTTTTAAAGATACAGACTTGTAGAGGATTGACTTCTCTTCAAAAACATTTTTTCAGTGTAAAAAGAAAAAGGTCTAGTTGGTCTATTTTATTTATTTTTTTTGTCTAATTAGTGTATAAAAGAAACTTGAAAAGAGTCTTATCATCTTTAAGGAAAGTATTTATAATGTATTCGAGCATATCATTTTGAAGAGAATTTAATCCTTTGTCAGCCTGTCTTTGAAAAAACCTCCGACATGATATTTCTTCTGAAAAATCGAGATTAACGACAGGTCAATAAAAGTGACTAATTGTAATTTGCAATAAGTGCTTATGTATTTAATTAATTTTGGAAGTGAAGAACATGATTCGATTCAGCTGTTTCTTCTCGATCGAATTATATGCTTTGGATTGAGTTTTTATTTTATCAAACCTAAAACTACGCAGATTCTCAGTAAAACCTAGGGGACTTCATGAATTACAAAATTTGCGAGGTTCTATCAATATATTGTGCCGTTTATAAAACACATCTGTATGTAGCGAGCTTTCTTTTTATCAAATGAGACATGAATCGAAATATTTTGATGCAGAATTAAGACATAATGAAAAGACAACTGCAAGCGTCCGAATAATTATTGCGTAGAAAATTAACCGATGGATTGAGAAACCCTGAAAGATTTATGAAAACGTTTTTGACAAAAGGTTGATAAAATATTCTCTTTTCATTATGAAATTCCCTTTACAAAATGGATATTACAAGGTGTCAGAATAATTATTTTACACACTTCATGTGTACAATGATTTAAATGCGATGATTTTCCGTTCATCTGTGTTCTTGTGACCGTATTTTTATTTTTCCTGTGACAGTTTGGATCTTTGATCCAAAGAAAGTAAATCGACTGGTGTACTAGTACTCATGTATTATGTTCTTCTGTCGACTTCTTTTAAGCCATCCATCGTACTTCTCACGAAGCGTGTGTTACATGTGAGAAAAGTTGTAATTCAGTTGAAATGCGGACTATCGGTGATAGACTTTTACAGATTTTCCTTGTGGTTCACTTATCAAAGTGGATCAACTCAGAAGGTTACGTGTTCCAGTGACGCTGGCTTCAGTTTTTTAATTTACAATGTAAGATGCAAGGAGACTTTGAGGAATTTAGACCACAAGATAAATCTACACATGATTACGTGATTAATGACAACGTCAAGATCTTAATTATCCTTTGTTTTTTTTTCGAATGCTTATTAAGTATTAAAAAGGCGATGATCACCGATGCTTGTGATGAAAGAACAATGGAATCAGATATTCGAATAGATCAAGAGACGCCAACAGTCAGCATTCCAGTTTTTCATGCTCGAAATATCATTGTTGAGCTATTCATGTTGATTTACTCCTGATTAAACGTTGTATGTGACCTGGTCTTGTGTCGCTTGTGATACTATCGATATATCATCGTCAAAGAGTAGTGTCATCTACTCAACTGATAATGGTTTTCTTTGAAACGTAGTGTTTTTGTTCGTCTTGTATTTAATTTCTCAGTTATAGTACAATAAATGCTCAGTAAAAAGTTAGTTTTAACATAGTAAATAGTTTGAAAAGCCTAGTAATTAAATTAAAACAAAAACTCAATAGTGAAATCGTGAACTATGTAGTCGCTAGATTAATCGCTTGAATTCACATGAATGAATGGTTCGGAAAAATCTGGAATCGAGCCCTAACTTCTCGGCTTATGTATTCTATCCAGCAACATGAAGAAAAACGAAGAATGATCATGAAAGTCAAACAAAAAAAAAACATATTCAAAGTCTAAATCAACAGAAAATAAATCAGAATAAATCCAATGGATTTTGCTTGCTCAAGTTGATTTATTAGCTTTCAAAATATTGAAAACGAATCGATTAACGCTTTCGATTGACAAAATTAACTTTGGTGAATATGTAATATCTATGTTTCGGATTCCGAGCCAGAACTAAGCGATGCCGAATATAGAAGCAGTGAAATTCATTTTGTACTACTTGCAATATTCAATTCTTTACAGTGATCGAGCTGTTGTTTTCTCTTCAAAAACAAAAGATTCGAAATTTAGTTAGTTTGACATCTTCTATAAAGGAAGTCTATTTAACTGGCCGACCTGGTTGGAATTTGTCAATCAGTTTCAGCTCTGCTGTTTCGCCCATGAGGAATATCTCACAAGCTATAATTGTTTTATTACTTAAGAGTATTAATAGAATTTTTTCATTATCTCTTAAGAAAAATGATTGATACTTTTGAAATGACACACACAAATAGTACTGACTTCATAAATAATTAGATTCTAAACCATTTTACACGAGCGATATTTTTTTCATTTATCTCTCAAATCGAGTTTTTTAATGAAAAATATTTTTGATAAATTTTAGATCCTTGTGCATATTAATGAAGTGAAAGATGATAGTTATGAACGCTTGCATAAAGGGCACCAATGCTATTCAAAATAAAAATGACATTCGAATGGTTAAATTGTTGATATATAGCTAATGCTTTTTCATATTCGACATTGAGCTTGCATGCTATACTATTCACTGTTTGGCTTGAATGTTACCATTTTCTTCTCGACAAATACATTCCCGATATGCATGAAACTTTCTATTGTGCCTGTATAATCTGCTAAAAAGCCTTCTGTTCTCATACTGAAACATGTAAAATAGCATTCTAAGACTTGATCAAATAGTTCTTTTGCCAAAAAATAAATTTTCAATGTTATCTATCCAATCAGCATACTGCATATGAGAATGCACTTGATCCAGCATTCTGAAAACTTCAATTCAAATATGTTAATTTCAAACTTTTATTCATAAATGAACAGTTCATTTATATTCATATATGCAGCAAATTTTTGTTAGCCATACTACTCGAGAGCTTTGACGAAGGTTTATTTACCATCCGTAGATGGTGCTACTATGTGATTTTGTGCTAAAAACTAAATCACTTACTAAGTTTAACCTTTGTCTCATTTCCTTTTTTTCTTTTTGAAACAGGTAGCAAACAGACTAACACACAAGTATATATACATCAGTTATACTGTTTGACAAAAATATTAAAAAAAATATTCTATAATATCGATTTATAGTTTTGAATTGAAAATGTTTGTGCATTGTTTAATAGTCTAGTGAACAAAAGTTTTGAATAAAAGTTTGAAATTGTTCTCTACCCTCGCAAAAAATAGTTCATTAGATCAAAGTATGGTGAAGATATTCAAATTTTTCTGTTTAACGACTTTCTGGATACTTTATGTATTGACAATATTTCCTAGAAGATTAGCCATAATGAAATAATTCCGGGAGGTCTCACTGATAGTAAGAGCACGCGTATAGAAATCAAGGGCTTCATCGTATGATTTTTGTGTCATAAAATCGAGTCAATATCATTTGGTACGAAAGACAATGCACCTTCAGGTAAAAGTAGAACATTTATCAATATATCATACGAATATGGATAGTATTTTTAAACTGTTTCATAGTCTCGTCTATAATATTTGGCTATACCTCAATAATAGCAAGTAAACGTAATATATTCTTCACTGGAATTCTGAAGTAGACGATCGAAATATTGTTGACATTTGTCGTATTGACTTAATCTCAACAAAGAACATAGTCGAATACAAGTACTACAAGTTCATTACTCATATATTTCATATAGTCTTCAATGTACTTTTTTTGCACGAATTGATCCTTCATTCGTTACTGCTATTTTTACTTGCACAACATTCGATGATGAATCTCTTGTCACTAATACCAATTAGAAGGTAGCGTCAAAATCAACGAGAACTTCATCTTCATCTTGATGTTCATTGATATGAGCTATGCTAACTATAATTATGGAATTGATGTTTTTTTCAAAATCATATTCAATTTCAAATAGAGCATTTTCTTTTCTGTTACTTGATTGAGCAACAACTATGAGAACAGTCTCTGTAATAAGTTTTATCGATAGATACACATTCATTAACATAATTTAACCAATATTCTCTTCCAATTTCTCGCCTCCTTCATTCAATAATCG